>BQNB010007407.1:9881-92486 GCA_026074375.1 Tanacetum coccineum | reverse complement strand
TGTTTTGTAGTGTTTAAGGGAATCAAGTATCTGGTAACAATTTGTTATATTGTATTCAACAGAGAAGGTAGCATTTGATAGCTTATAGTAAACAAGTGTAAATGCCAACTTTAGTATTTCGTTTGTTATTTGAAATGATCAGTATATGGTTGTCATTTGCACATATGTAAGTAATAGTTGTCCCATGTTATGTTTTGACCATATTTCTTGCAAGGCTTGCCCAATAGTTGAAAGTACACAGGAAACAATGCAAGTCAAGCTTTTGCTTTGTGTTTGAATTGGGATTAGATTGGGATGGCAATAACCGGATTCTTAGTGCATTAAAACATTCAGCTGACACCATAAGATTTGTTATTGTAAAATAAAGTTTACTAATAAAAAATGTTACTTCTTCTATATACTTCTGGTATAGAAAATAATAACCTAGTAACTGACATAGTAACCTTTTAGCATACTGTTGCAGTATTTTCATGGTTAAAGTAATTACCAGCTTCTCCCATGAAACTACTACTATTTTTTTTAATTTACCAAATGTCTTACTAATTCTAAAACCAAGCCCTAACCCTAATTTTGAAATGAAATTATAATAAATTTGAAAGAAAAAAGGAAAGATTCGTTACCGTATAATTAAGACAAATGAGAATGCAAATATAAATCAAGATTAAGGGATTAACTCCAAAGATTCAAGTGGTAAGATTGTGTGTGTATGTGTGGTGAAAGTTTGTGGTAAAAACTGATCGTGCGTATTGATTGGGTTTTTATACCTAAATTCGATACGCCGTATTGACAAATTTTGTTGACTTAGTCAACTTTTATAGAAAACAGTGGATACGCCATATTGGTTTTACCCAAATATGCAGTATCCATTTTTGGAGACCAACATTCCTAAAGATTTAACAAAGAAAACGTATCTTGGCCTCCGCAACATTATTATACAATTACCATCCTTATAATACCACAAAATGCCAAACGGCGCACAGAGATTCATAATGAGATAGAATATCATTCCGTTTGCGTAATATCTCCAAATCACAATTTTTACATTTAGGTTTACGACAAAATCTCATGTTTTGAAAATTTTAGTGCTTTTATCGTGACTTGTTTCAAAAAGCGTAGTTGCCCCATAGGTACTTTCGTTATCCTCAAAAGACAGTATTATATCAATTTCATTGTCATTATTGTCTTTTTTTTTATTTTAAATCATCGGGACGAATGATGTTAAATGGGAATAGATCATTAAAGTACAAAATATTTTGTTCCTCCTCATCATATTCCGGCAATGATGTTTCATCATCAAATTCATCGATATGCTGGGGGTTTAAAATTGGTTCAGTTAATAAATCAGATTTAGACGTTTGAGCATCATTGTAAACAATGGCTGGACTCATCGTCGGATTCGTCAAATGATATTCTAAATTCGATCTCATCGTTGATAGGAGTACTTACTTGAGATTTGCATTGAAGTGCATCCTGAGGTGTAATGGCATCGTTAATGACTATAGCTGGGAATTCAGCTTCCACAGATCTAAGGTTGTCATCAACCCTGATCTTTCCATATGTAGCAGTTTGCCAATTAAACACTCGACCACGCCTACGAGCTTTTTCTTCTTCAAACTTGATATATTATTTCATAGTCATGTTTGGATCATCCATCCTGAAACAATTCTTTCTAGAAAAACTATTAAATAACCAATACGTCGTACTGAATACGCCGTATCACACAAACAGAATAAACAAACAAGCAGGAATATAAACTATTCTAAATTATACTAATCTAGTTAACACTACTCCTAAGGGTTAGTTCTAATCTAATGTTAAAAATCAAAATATCAAATAAAAATCAAGATTAGTTTTCACTCTCCGGCAGCGGCGCCAAAAACTTGATGTGTTGTCGTTGTATGGTATATTTTATTGATTCAAGTTTTAAATTTATATTTTGCCGACTCAACCAAAAACAACACTTTAACGGGCAGTGTACCCGATCGGTGGTAGTTTCGTGGTAAGTAGAGTGTCGATCACTGAGAGTGAGGTTAAATCTTTCAATTTAATTAATATCTTGGTTATCTAATCTATGTTAATTCTATTCTAAACCTATGTTAAACCTATGTCAGTCTAAATCCTAATTCTAACGGGAAAAGGGGGTTTTTCAGCCTGAGAGACTGGCACGGTTTGGTTGGTGACTACAATCAATTCAAGGCACTTTTACCCACGCAAGCTAATTAACAGAAGATAAAAGAGCGGTCGAGCCTAATGATAGAAAACTGTATTAACCATTATTAATCCGATTAGAACGTTGGTTTGTTTATTTAGTGCAATGATTTCTTCTCTCGAGGTGGCATATCATTCTTAGACTTAGGCGTTACATCATCCTAAGACCTAGACACATTAATTCTGTCACAATTAAAGCATCCGCATAAAGCATCTTTATTTGCTGATTATAATCTATCTTAGGGATTAAAGCAATGGTGATCTTGTTAAACCCTAGCTCATAGAGACTTTACCCACTTACCGCTTAATGGTAATTTATACACTAGTAGTCCACTTGTCCAACTATCCAATGGAATCAGAACGTTATTTGTTGAATTATCTAGATTCACCTACTAGTCAACACGATCAATAAACCATTGGCAATATCCAATTAACTAGTTAAGCCCGAAGCGTATCCTAGACACAGACTTAGAAGGACAATATTTGTGATCCTATTATTCTAGATGTATAAATTACTATATGGAGAGCTATCCCAGACTCTAGATCTACTTGGTCCGCTTCAGTAGATCTAGTTGAATGATAGGTTGCATACAAAAGCACGTAAACAAGTATGAGTTGATAAACATAAACAAGCACTCAACAATAAATCAAGAAATCAAGATAAACAAATACCAAACATTCAAATCTTCATAATAATAGCTAATACCCGAAGGTATTAGCCTTCAAACGTCATAATAAATACAAGGGCAATAATTTAGCCAAGGTAACTAACCGAGTTAACGAATGATACCAAAAACTAAACGATTACTAAAGTATATAGAATTACACGTTGTCTCCTATGGAATGGAATACGTTGCTTGACCTCTTCTGCTCTTCTTCTCTTCTGAAAATCGACTTTTATGGTTTAGGTATCGAGAATATGATTTAGCACACTTAAAACTCGTTTTGGTTTTCTAATTTATAAGGTATGGAAAGTCGGTTCGATAAGGCGTATTCATTTGGTTTGGATACGGGCGTATGGGGATTGCTTGGAGTAGGGACCACCGCTTAATATCTTCCCAGAATATTATATTAGATCCATATCTTGATTGCGTGTATTGTGTTTTTTGGATAAGGCCATATTGATCTTCTTTCCTTTTGTGGTCTTTGCTGAGTGGAGGCATTCGGATAGCCCGTTTCTTATTGATGGATACGGCGTATTGGTCTTCAGAATCGTAATCTTCAAAATATCTTCATTTAAGCTCCAGAATGCGCGCCTTTTGCTATCTTTCACCAATTACTCCATAATTACTGCAATTCTCAAATATAAACGATTAAGCAACAATTCTTTGCAATAACTATACAAAATGGGTTAATATTATAGGATAAATGATGCTATAAAATAGACGTTATTTGATGTCATCAAATATCCCCCCACTTGAATCCTACTTGTCCTCAAGTAGCCTTTATAAGTTTATAAAAATGTATCCCTTAAGGATATTTTCCGTTAAAGTTTTTATTTGATCAATTACAACTACACAACCAAACACCTCACGAAATAGGAAGATGAAAACACTCAAATCACTCAACTAATCTATGTGGTAACATGTAACTAAATTGCTTAATTGCTCGGTCGTGACGAGTATTCTATCATATGCTTGGCAAGGATACACATCTCCACCACTAAAGCCAATGAGTAACAAGTTTATAAAGGTAAATATAGGATTTTGTATGGAAAGGCGTACGGTTGATCATTCTACAATCTTTCACCAGAAGTACCACTCAAACAGGGCAGCTGAAGCACACATACATGGCCGTAACGACGGAATAGACATGTGTGTTCGAACACATCCCCATTCGAATTTAACCAACGGTTAGGATGAAGAATGATATAGGGTGGGAACCTTCTAACTTTCACCAAAAGTCGTAAACCAACGAGGTACAAAGCATGCATACATGGTCGTAACGACGGAATAGACATGCATGTTCGTATGAATCCCCATTCGCGTAAAACCAGCGGCTAATCATCAGGTGAGAGGGAAGTAAATTGTTGTTAAGTAAAAATCAAGAAACAAATAGAATAAATCCTAAAGTACAAATTGCTAGACACTTTTTCCCGACCGTTACCATGATAAAGACATAACTATTTACAACGTCTTGATCATCGATAAAAAACAATCAACCTAAGTTGGCGTTCCCGTAACGGTCAACTTCCCAATCATCCCAAAACTTTACATACTCTACAAGGTAAGTGGTGATATCTTCCACTTTATACAATACTCTACATCGTTGATTTCTTAGACGTATCAATGAATAATCGATCCTTCGTGTAATTCCTTCGGTAGTTGCGAAACGATTATCTTCAAACTTTCCTTCTCTTTTTTGTTGCAATTTTTCTCTTTTTTTTACTTCAAATCTCGGTGTAGTTTCACCATCTTCACGATCATAATAATTCCGGAAAATTCCTTCGGTAGTTCTTCGTTCTTCGGGTTCACCATTAATTGCGACGGTAGTAAAATCACATGAGCTTTGACTACTAATATACATTCCCATTTGCAATGTGCAAATTTCCAACCGCACCAAAGATAGAAAAGGACACAAGACTCGAGAAATACAAACTTTACACTCTAAGCAACTAGCAACTGTAAATTAAACTTTAATCTAACAGGGTAGGTTAAGGGGTAAGGGTGTAAGTAAACAAATAGTTGGTGTAATTCCTAAAGGATTGGCTCTACGGGTTGTTATAGTGGATCTTTACTCTAAAGATGAGAGTGGAAAAGGGTTTAACTGGAGGTTAACTAACCAGTGTAGTTAGTTAATAAACAACATGAAAAGGCGATTTGGGTGTAATCTTAAAATTTACCGATTTAAACAAGTTACTCCAATTAAATCCATAATACTTATTATTGTGGTCTCGAATAGATATACCAAGCCAAGTTTTAAAGTCTACAACATCACCAGCACACTCATATTTTGTGGAATTTGGGTAAACATTTAGAAACGGAAAGGCTAAATCCTCACAATATCTATCAAGGGTTATTGTGTACGGGTTATGTATCAAGTAATTTCGCAAAAGTATGCTTGAATTTTTTTTAAATTTGAGCATAATTTAAGCATTTTATTGTGAAAAATAGGACAAGTAAACATTCTAATTCCATCCCCCCACTTGAATTATACAACGTCCTCGTTGTATATATAAAACATTAAATACGGGAATTAAAAAAGAATTAGAATGAGAAACTCCCCTGATATTTGCTCGATAGATTCTCCAAGTTGCGTTTATGAGCAAGATTGTGTGTTGAACAGCCGCCTTGAGGTTTTCAAGACTCCAACACTTTAAGATTTCCAGATTTGTAAGTTCTCCAACAATATTCGTCGATTTTTCATTCTCGAGGTCCTATGTGAAACATAGGAAAAACATGTGCGTTCCTATCTTGGTACCTATGGTTAATTTAAACTAAACTAAACAAACTAAATACGGGTCAGACTGTGGATACGACGTATCAAATTAATGAATACGGCCTATTCGCAGAACTGACAATAATGTTCTTAAAGTGCATAAAAAGTAAAGACTTATAACGTCCAAACATTCAATACGCCGTATTGCCATGGGGCGGATACGCCGTATCGATGTCTGGGAAGACAGACTCAATAACAAAATTAAATAACATTTCGGGTTGTCTCCCGATAAGCACTTTTGTTTACAGCGAAGTCTTTAAGTTAGACTTTTCTTCAGCTTCTATTCATTCCATCATCTCTCTTATCTTAATTCTTTCATTTGTTGTGAGTATCCTGCTTGGTTCGGCTGTATGAATTATGGTGCTGAACTTACTGCCATGCTTTGTTCTATCATACACAAACAAGTTAAAATGTCATACCATGATATATATATGCAAAATACTAGAACATGTTTTAAAGTTAGATACATCAAGATATGAATAATAATAAATGTACAAGTGATAGAGACAAAAGATAAGGATAGGAGGGATCATAGGTCAGGCTGCTGTGGGTCCTGCTCAGCTACGGAGGTGCTGGCTCCGTCAGTCTTCAGTCTGGTCCTCCTCTGGAATGCTGCAGGTGAGCTCCCTCAAAAAGATCCTTCGAATGCCCGGTATGCCAGCCCACTAGCATCCATCAACTGCGTCATACACGTCATCATCCATGTGGAGAATCTCCCCTGATCGGTCATCGATCTCTCCACAAGTCAATGTAAGCTCCCTACATCTCTACGCAGTCCCTGCACATCCTCCTCTAGTCTGGCCATCCTCTGAGGCATGGTCCTAGCAGCTGGAGGAGGTGGTGGTGGCTGCTGAGGTGCCTGTACGGGCGCCAGAACAGCCTGGTCACCCTCATCTATAATTGGTGCATCCTCAGCGTCAGCAGGGGCGCCAGCCGCAACATCGGGCTGCCTCTCTGGTCCCATGGCCACCCAGGCCCATGTATCATCAAACTGTGCATAAATCTGCAGTCTCACCAGCTCGGTCATATCGATAATAGGAAGCTCGGGGGCAATAACTGTCAATCCACCCAGTATCTTTGCAACTAAGAGTCCAAAATGATCGGCCAATCTAGCTACAATCTGCCCTCTAGAAATATGAGCCCCGCTCTTCCTCCCAGTAGCAAACAACCTCAAATACCTAGCCAACAAATAAGGAACGTTGACCGAGCCAACGTCCATCCCTCTCAAATAAAATAAATCCGTCACGGTCACCTTCTCAGGTGCCTGACTCCTCCCAGCAATGCTACAGGCTATTAATATATGGCACAGCCTAAGAATCGGATCCCTAATCGCAGTGTAAGACGGGGTTGTACTAAAGAAATCTCTAGCAGATGAGATCCCCATCTAGTAACCCCTCAGATCCCCCTTGTCGGGGATCTGTCTGGCGCTCCCGGCCTAGTAAACACCAAATCCAGCAGTCTGCATCTCCTCCTCCGTGTGTAACCCTAAGGCTAAAACAAACTGCCTCCAGCTCATATGCCTCCTAGCTCCACCCAACTAAAACTGCAGAGCTCCAGGTGTGTCCAAGTCAAGTATAGCCTGGCTAAACCTAAACGTACTATAAAACTCTAAAATAAGCTCGTGAACCAACGGGCCTCTAATATCGAAAAGCCTCCTCTAGGCCTGGCTGGTGAACAAACTATCACTCTGATCATCCCGGTGCTCCATCAACATCCTAGCACTCAACCCCTCAGCCATCAAATCTGGCAATCCTCCAAAATCAAATACCGGCACCCTGTGCACCTCTCCTATAAATCCTTGTCAATCTCGTCTGAAAATCATCAATATCCGTATCAGTATACTCTAAACCCTCATATCTAAGAAATTTGTGTCTATGCTCACGCAGTGGAAGAGCCGTATCTACAAAATCAACGAGGAAAGCACAAGAGTATAGAAACTATTACTCTTCTGTACTGAGAGTGCATACGGCGTATCAATTAAATGAATATGCCGTATAGGGATCAATGAGTCAATACGCCGTATTGATTTTAGTCAATACGGCGTATGGGTTTGTGATTCCAGGATCCTAATCTTCTTAATACGCCGTATTCAAATTAATGAATACGTTGTATTGGCGTTTTAAAATTTGGTAAAAATTGATCAATACGCCGTATCCATGTGAGTGGATATGCCGTATTGAGTCTGCAGAATGAAAACGAAAGGGGGTTTCCCCTATTTACCTATTTTAACCCATTAAAATTCAAACTTCTCAACATCTCATTAAGGGGGAGGGAAACAAAAGGCTTTTAACTAAGATATCCTTCCTAATTCTAAAACCAAGCCCTAACCCTAATTTTGAATTGAAATTATAATAAATTTGAAAGAAAAAGGGAAAGATTCGTTACCGTATAATTGAGACAAATGATAATGCAAATATGAATCAAGATTAAGGGATTAACTCTAAAAATTCAAGTGGTAAGATTGTGTGTGTTTGTGTGGTGAAAGTTTGTGGTAAAAACTGATCCGGCGTATTGATTGGGTTTTTATACCTAAATTCGATACACCGTATTGAAATGGTTAATACGCCGTATTGGCGAATTTTGTTGACTTAGTCAACTTTTGTAGAAAACAGTGGATACGCCGTATTGGTTTTACCCAAATACGTCGTATCAGTTTTTGGAGACCAATATTCCTAAAGATTTAACAAAGAAAACATACCTTGGCCTCCGCAACATTATTGTACAATCACCATCCTTATAATACCGCTTAGGGTCGAACGGAACGCCAAACGACGCACATAGATTCATAATGAGATAGAATAGCATTTCGTTTGCGTAATATCTCCAAATCACGATTTTTACATTTAGGTTTATGACAAAATCTCCTGTTCTGAAATTTTTAGTGCTTTTATCGTGACTTGTTTCAAAAAGTGTAGTTGCCCCATGGGTACTTTCGTTATCCTCAAAAGACTGTATTATATCGATTTCATTGTCATTATTGTCTTTTTCTGATTTTAAATCATCGGGACGAATGATGTTGAATGGGAATAGATCATTAAAGTACAAAACATTTTGTTCCTCCTCATCATATTCAGGCAACGATGTTTCATCATCAAATTCATCGATATGCTGAGGGTTTAAAAGTAGTTCAGTTAATAAATCTGATTTAGACGTTTAAGCATCATTGTAAACAATGGCTGGAAATTCGTTCTCAAAATCTTCAAAGAAGTCTAAATCATCAGGACAACTGATCGCATGCTCAGGTGATGGAATTGAGGGTGTGACTTTTTCAACATCATTTTCTGAATCCGTTTTAAAATTGTTGACAGAAATCACTTTATAAGAAAACGAGTTTTTGTCACAAATTATTGTGTAATCCTCGTCGTCGGATTCGTCAAATGATATTCTAAAGTCGATCTCATCGTTGATATGAGTACTTACTTGAGATTTGCACTCAAGTGCATCCCGAGGTGTAATGGCATCGTTAATGACTATAGCTGGGAATTCAGCTTCCACATATCTAAGGTTGTCATCAACCCTGATCTTTCCATATGTAGCAGTTTGCCAATTAAACACCCGACCACGCCTACGAGCTTTTTCTTCTTCAAACTTGATATATTCTTTCATAGTCATGTTTGGATCATCCATCTTGAAACAATTCTTTCTAGAAAAACTATTAAATAACCAATACGTCATATTCAGTGAACTGAATACACCGTATCACACAAACAAAATAAACAAACAAGCAGGAATATAAACTATTCTAAATTATACTAATCTAGTTAACACTACTCCTAAGGGTAGTTCTAATCTAATGTTAAAAACCAAAATATCAAATAAAAATCAAGATTAATTTTCACTCTCCGGCAGCGGCGCCAAAAACTTGATGTGTTGTTGTTGTATGGTATATTTTATTGATTTAAGTTTTAAATTTATATTTTGCTGACTCAACCAAAACAACACTTTAACGGGCAGTGTACCCGATCGGTGGTAGTTTTGTGGTAAGTAGAGTGTCGATCACTGAGAGTGAGGTTAAATCTTTCAATTTAATTAATATCTTGGTTATCTAATCTTTGTTAATTCTATTCTAAATCTATGTTAAACCTATGTCAGTCTAAATCCTAATTCCAACAGAAAAAATAGGTTTTTCAGCTTGAGAGACTGACACGGTTTGGTTGGTGACTACAATCAATTCAAGGCACTTTTACCCACACAAGCTAATTAACAGAAGATAAAAGAACGGTCGAGCCTAATGATAGAAAACTGTATTAACCATTATTAATCCGATTAGAACGTTGGTTTGTTTGTTTAGTGCAATGATTTCTTCTCTCAAAGTGGCATATCATTCTTAGACTTAGGCGTTACGTCATCCTAAGACCTAGACACATTAATTTTGTCACAATTAAAGCATCCGCACAAAGCATCCTTATTTTCTGATTATAATCTATCTTATGGATTAAAGCAATGGTGATATTGTTAAACCCTAGCTCATAGAGACTTTACCCACTTAGCTCTTAATGGTAATTTATACACTAGTAGTCTACTTGTCCAACTATCCAATGGAATCAGAACGTTATTTGTTGAATTATCTAGATTCACCTACTAGTCAACACGATCAATAAACCATTAGCAATATCCAATTAACTAGTTAAGCCCGAAGCGTATCCTAGACACAGACTTAGAAGGACAATATTTGTGATCCTATTATTCTAGATGTATAAATTACTTCATGGAGAGCTATCCCGGACTCTAGATCTACTTGGTCCGCTTCACTAGATCCAGTTGAATGATAGGTCTCATACAAAAGCACGTAAACAAGTATGAATTGATAAACATAAACAAGCACTCAACGATAAATCAAGAAATCGAGATAAACAAATACCAAACATTCAAATCTTCATAATAATGGCTAATACCCAAATGTATTAGCCTTCAAACGTCATAATAAATACAAGAACAATAATTTAGCCAATGTAAACTAACCGAGTTAACGAATGATACCAAAAACTGAACGATTACTAAAGTATATAGAATTACACATTGTCTCATATGGAATGTAATACGTTGCTTGACCTCTTATGCTTTTCTTCTCTTCTGAAAATTGACTTTTATGGTTTAGGTATCGAGAATATGATTTAGCACACTTAAAACTCGTTTTTGAGTTTTCTATTTATAAGGACTAGAAGTCGGTTGGATACGGCGTATCCATAGGTTGGATACGGCGTATTGGGGATTTCTTGGAGTAGGGACCACGCTTGATATCTTCCAGAATATTATATTCGCCTTTTGCTATCTTTCACCAATTACTCCATAATTACTGCAATTCTCAAATATAAACGATTAAGCAACAATTCTTTGCAATAACTATACAAAATAGGTTAATATCATAGGATAAATGATGCTATAAAATAGACGTTATTTGATGTCATCAACTTCTATTACCTAGTAAGCCTCATCACTGAAGAGAAGTATGCTACATCTCTCACCAAGCACTTTGCAGCTAGGTATTACCTCCAAGGAATTAAAGATATGATCTTTGAAAGATGGAGCAAAGAGGTACATCGTTATCAGATCGAAGCCCTGAATGGAATACATCACTGGGAATATGGACGTCAAGACTTCTTCAAGGCTGAGATTAGTAACATATCACCAAGCAAAGTCTATTCTGATAAGAGAATCATTTCTGTTGTGAGAGTAGTAGTGAAGAGGAAATGAGATTACGGATTCTTGTCATCAATTGTTGTCAGAAGATCGGATAAAAAGGAATACACATTCAGCTATGCAGATCTTCCAAGATTCAACCTAAATGACATAGAAGACATGTATCTACTCAAAGTCCAAGACAAGATGCACCATCTCAATTTCGAGTTTGAAAAAGACTTTAACAACGCACTTCTTCTCTTCATCTGAAGAACAATGATAAAGAACAAAGTTAAAGATTTGCAATTGGGTGTAGAGAGCTATCAGATGACCCTCAACCTGACTAAACCCAAGCTTTGCTTTGAAGGAATCGATGATAGGATACCATATACAATATCTAAAGCACAGAAAGGGGAAGTGTATCTCAATCAACACAACCGCCGATCTCTGCTGAAGCTCAATCAAGTTCATATATTCTGTGATGGTACTCTGATGAAGATTTAAGAAAACTTGATTGAAGTGGTAACCAAGAACAAGCCGGGTCGAGGTAATGAAAGGTTGAAAGGACGTGACTGGAATGAGAAGGACATCAAAAGCGCAGAGAACAGCTGAGACAATTGGAAGAGTATGTTGTGGACGCCCCAAGACTATTGATCCTCGAATTTTTGTACGACCAGTGTAACCGCCCCTTAGGGGGAGATAGTTAGAAACACGTAAAGTGTTGGTTACATGGTCATTTATCTAATTAAATCATAGTCTAGGGAGTATTCAATAAATAGACAATGACTTGTATGCAATTATGTAATATTACCATTTTCTTTCCTAGTCCTTCCCCTTCCTATATAAAGGAGGCTAAGGTAAGGAAAAGGATGATGATTTTTCTTCTTTCTCAATCTAGTATTCTCTTATTTCTTTCCCTCTTCACACGTCACCCCCCTCTCTCTATCTGTCTCTCTATCTAAATACTAGTGTAGTGTATATTTATGATATCTATCACTAATTTTGCAACGGAACGCTAACCTAAAGACTAGTTTCATAAAAAAATTCAGAAATAATTTACGAAAATTATCGTTGAGGTTATCATTCCTTTGCAAAGTTAGTCCTTAATAAAGGTGATCACAGTCCGAAAACCGGATCGGACCGATCAAGACCGGACCAAAACTGAATTTGTCCAGAACGCCAGACCAAGGACCGGGCCGAAATGGTCCTGTCTGGTCCAACAAAGCATAATCGCCAGGTTTTTTTAAGACCAAACCGGACCGACCAAGGATCGAGTTTAAAGAAAACCATGGACCGAGGACTGGACCGTAATATGTTCGGTTCGGTCGAAAGGTCCAATATGCTCAGCCATGGTACTTAATGACTAACTTACTATACGAAAATAGTCCTTAAGTTGTCATTCAGTTGCAAAGTTAGTCTTTAATGTAAAACACCGCGCTCCGCAAAAGAGCGCTTACCAATTACCATGAACAATAAACATGTGATTAACAAATTACTTTTCTATACATGGACTAAAAAAACATGTTGAAATCAATAAATTTCCTTTCCAAAACTTAAATATTAGCTGGAAACCATAAAAATAAAAAAATCACAATCCCCACACCCAAACACTCAATTCATTCTCCATTTCTCTATTTCTCCATATAAGCACCCATCCTAAAACCCTTCCCTCCATCTCTTCAAAAAAAGGCCACCCACTCCCTCTCTCTTTCCCTCATCCCAAAAATCCCTTGAAAAAACCGTCGCCACATAACCAACTAACCAACCATGACATCATCCTCCGAGCAACAACAACAACATCTGCTGTCACAAGCCACCACCATCCTCCTTGACCCAAACACCACCCAGTTCACAACCCTCGTCTCCTTCTTAACCTCCACAAATAACTCCCAACGTTCCCAAGCAGAATCCCTTTTCAACTTCTCCAAACTCCATCTCCCTGAGCCCCTCGTTCTCAAACTCCCCCATCTCCTCCACTCCTCCCCCTCCCCGAACACCGCGCCTTTTCCGCGGTCCTTTTACGCTGAATTTTAACCAATTCAGCCGATGAGGATACTTCACAACAACGTCAAAGTCAAGTATTGTATTTTTTTCTTTCGGAGAGTGTGAAAACTAGTCTCAAACAGACTTTACTTGAATGTGTGGGTAAAGAAGAGGTTAAGACTGTGTGTAAAAAGATATGTGATACGGTTTCCGATTTAGCGGTTTCGGTTGTTGGTGAGAATGGATGGGTGGAGTTGTTGCCTTTTATGTTTGGATGTGTGGTTAGTAATGATAACAGGTTGAAAGAGAGTGCGCTTTTGATTTTCGCGCAATTGGCGCGTTTTATTTGTGAGATTTTGTTGTTGCATATGGATACTTTGCATAATGTGTTTTTGTCTTGTTTAGGGGTGGGTATTGGGGTTGAGGTTAGGATTGCCGCGTTAGGTGCTGCGATTAATTTGCATTTATGACTCACTTAAGTTTAGAATAAAGACTTGAAAGTATTTTTAAATGAAACTAGACTCGATTATCTTCGAAATGACGGGTGACACGACTTCTACGGACTTACGGTTGATTTTATATGATTTTTTGAAGTTTGCCAAAAACTGACGAAACAGACAGGCGCCCCCCATAAAGGTGACGACCCCCAGATATATTTGGGGGCCGCCCGAACATTTATGGGACCGCCACCAGTGACCTCAAAACACGTTTTTTGATCAAAATCATTTTGTAACTTAATTGTAGAACATATGACTTTAAAAAGTTGTTACAGCACATAAATTTCGTGTTTTAGACATCATTTCTACTCTTACGACTTAGACAAACATAAGTTGACATTTCCAAGTTCTTTTGAGAAATTTTTCCTTCAAGCTAGTATACGAAGTATATTTAATAACAAAACTAGTACGAATCAAACAACAAAACACTTTTCATATTTAGTCCCCCTTCATGGGTAATTTGATACATGGATCGTACTCTATTTTAAAAACCATTTGTTTTGAAAACTAGAGCGACGTGGCTCTGATACCAATTGTGGAAACCGTAGAGGGGGGTGAATACGTTTCCATTTAAAAACTTTAAGATCAAAGATTACATCACTCTTCTACCGGCGGTCCCATATATATATGGGGGCCGCCAAGTATATCAGGGGGCCGCCTGAGTTATGGGACCGCCACCAGAAGAGGTTTTCGGACTAGATCTTTTGTATCAATTACCCGATCAAGTTTGACGCAATATGAGAAGTGGCGATAATAGGTTTACAATAGCTAACGCATATTCTAACAATATAACCACATTCACAATATATAGCACAAAGAGCTACACAACCTTAACTAACAAGATCTACACAACCATTCACACAATCATAAGCACAACGCAAGTATAAAAGTAAAGAGGTAAATGTAAAGAAATAAGTAAAGCGAAAGGTAAAAGAAAATGCAAACCGACACGGTGATTTATAGTGGTTCGGTCACGAAGCTCCTCTTCGCCCTACTCCACTCCTCGAGTATCCAACTCGAGAGTTACTTCACTAATCAACAAGCTCCCTTTCGGCGGAGAAAACCTTATACTCATGCTTACATTATTTTCCGACACTAAGCTAGATGTCGAGTCCTTCTTCGGGTACAACCAAACCCGTTATGTTTTATGGCCCAACATAACAAACCTTGTGTTTTATGGCCTAAACACATAAACCGCGTCGCTTACATTATTTTCCGACACTAAGCTAAATGTCGAGTCCTAATCTTAGCTAGAACCAATCTACCACTTCACCAATGTATTTTAAGGCCTAAAATACTAACCAACCCACAATCAACCCATCCAAATATATACATCATTTGGATCTACACACTACTAAAGATTGGAAGACATTGACTCGATCTATATGTAACAAATGTTACAAATGGACTAACTAGACTACATAACTTCGGATCTTGAAGATGACCGAAGTTCTTCTCTTGCACTTGAGGGAAGAAGGAAAGAGTAGAAGATTGGATCACATTTAAACAAGATTAAACAAGTTAAATGATCAAAGATTTAGAGAGATTTAGTGAGATCTAGAGAGAGAAAGAACTGAGAGAAATTCGTGCAAAAGGGTTATGAAATCAGTTGGAGATGACCCACTATTTATAGGAGCTGAAAGCTGACAGTCTGGCAACGGCGGTCCCGGCGGTCCCTTATATATAAGGGGGCCGCCAGGCCTATAAGGGGGCCGCCGCCTAGACTCCGCTCCCTTTTTTGTCTTTTTGTGGGGAAGGTTGTATCTGGTATAGAAGCTTCCATTTTGGGGGGAAAACCAGATTTCAAATTTTATATTTAAATAAAACATTTCTTTTATTAAAAAGTATTTTGTGTTTATTTATTTTTGTGAAAAATACTTTTGTAGAAATGTAATGGTTAAGAAAAAAATATTTTTCTTTGATCATCCTACAAGTTTAATTTGTTTGTACATACCTTATGTGATTTACGTCGGGTGCAAACAAATGTCGGTGTTGATGCAGACTTGAGACATCGAGTGTTGTTGATGCATGTATGCATTGATGATTTGTGATTACGAGTAACTTGCGTACTTTACGTTATGTATTACAAGTTACATGTTTGTCATCACCAAAACATAAAGAGATCGTATAGATTAAATATCGTAATATTTGCACGAACACTATTGTGTATACAGTTGATATTTTATATGTTTTATTGTCAGCTATACTTAGAATTCATGATTATACTTTGTGTTAAAACATGTAAAATTTTAGGTTCGCAATCAAATTTAAAAGCATCAAGTTGAGTTATCAAAAGTTCACAAGACCATCAATATTTATTTATAGAGTATAGAAAACTAAAGAATTCAAATGTTAGAATTTTAGTACATATTAAACCAAAAGAAAAAAAATGCAATTCTTCCGAATACATCAATGAATAACTAGAAAACTCTTTTTTCTTTATTTACGATAATTTATGTGTTTCAGTGCTTTTCTACTTGGTTGTACAACATGAGTTTCAGACCGACAATGAAAAATCCATATACAAATTTAAAAATAGTTTTACCTACTTTTTCGTCACCAACACATCTTTAAGATATAAAAGTAGCCCAAGATTGTTGTATATGATTTATAAGCATACACACGCGTCAATGAAATAAAGACATTTTCAGAAATTCAATTGTTAAAATTTTAGTACTTATTAAACCAAAAGAAAAGAAAATGTAATTCTTCCGAACCCATCAATGAATAGTTAGAAAACCATTTTTCTTTATTTACGATAATTTATATGCTTCGATGTTTTTCTATTTGGTTGTACAACATGATTTCAGGCCGACAATAAAAAATCCACCAAAAAGTCTTCGTGTAGATATTTTATATGTGATTAGATAATGTTAAATCTTTTTTTGGAAGTAAAAAATTTGTTTACATTTGTTGTGTTTTAAAATATATAGTCTAGAAGTTTAAAGTTTAAGGGTTACAGTATTTGTTTATTTTTAAAGTTATAATAAAAGTTGTAAATTTATAAATTTACACTTAACTCACAACAACAACAATCAAACAAAAACCCACAACTAAACTAAAAAAACCAACAAATTAAAACCTAAATATAAAACACACAAATACCAACACATATATTTAACAAACACCAACATAAAACACACCAAACATAAAAAAAAAATACCACAATTAAACACTAAATACAAATAAATACAACACTCAATCCCTATAAATCCTACCAATCCAACATACCTCCCATCTAATTACACCAAAAAAAAACTCACCAACTCAACACAAAACACTCCCCCACCCCCCTACCTCAAAAACAAATCTACTCACCCTCATAACTACAATAAAAAATCAACCATTATTCAATCTCACACCAATTCCTTCTCCCACCAAACATAAACAACCAAACTCCTCCCATAAATATACACACCACAAATTACATAAACACACAAATTCCATTCTACATTAATTTACTTACCTCCTACTTACTATCCTTACTTATTTTACTTACCCCCCCAATCTTCACCTACTTAAAAAAAACTATTTTTTTTTTCCCCCACCAAAATACTAAAATTCTCAATTTACCACTCAATCCACCTGACCAACCACAAACCCAATAAAACACACCCAACACACCAAAAACACAAAAACCAAATACCCAACAAACACCACATCCAAACCCCACACAACCAACAAAAAAACCCACCAACCCCCCCCCCCAACCACAACAACACCCCCCAACCCCCCCAACCAATAAACCCCTTCCCCAACACCCAACCTCCCCCACCACCCACCCACCTCAACACTACCTCTAACCTCAAAACTCACTTCACCCGCCCCACTCCACTCAAACTACACTTTGAAATTAACAAACCCCACCAACCCCCACTCCCCACACAAACCTCCCCTGTCATCATAACTCCCCAACACTACACAACCCCCATCTGTACACCCAACACCCACTATCAAAATGATCCACACTCACCTCCTATTTCTAACGCTCTCAGCCTGATCAGATATATCCAGTTACATAGTGTCGTAACTACGCAGTCAGAGTACTTAACCACTTGTCTCCCGAACACTCCCAACTGTACCTGTTGTGACACACTCTAGATTTCTCATATACATGTACTACATTAAAGAGCCACCATTCACACCCCTCAATATGCTACCATTGCTAAATACTACCATACATCTGTGCAAAAAGATCCACATTTGAACATTATACTCAGCGCAAGATCTATATCGACTCTAAAAACATTCAGACCCCTAATATGTACGCACAGTATAACCGTCCACATATACCCCCAATACTCCGTATCAATACACCTCATGAAACTCTCCGAGAGAAATCTCCACTACCTTCATACTCATCTTCCTGCTCTCAACCCCTATGTAGTTTCACACCTTAGCTGCACGTACTCCGACCTAATCACTATACCATCTGTGTACACACCTCCAGTGTCCGTGTTGACTATCCTGTACTCTAGACACTGTGCACAGATATACAGATATAGTACTTCGCTCATCACCCCAACAGCTCCTGTCTGTCTGTCCACACCATCCCATGATGTGTATTATATACGCTCTCATGAAGATTCCTTATAACAACTCGAGACTACTAATGCAAACGCACCCGACTACTCACCACACTAAATCCTGTATATCAACCAATAACTGTATCTCCTGTGTGTAAGACCCCCACAAAATACGACGCCAACATTCCACTCCAGTGAAACTAGATCTCTCTATGAGTTAACTCAGAGTGATATCCAAATGCACCCACAGAGAGTATCCACAAAATAATCTGTATCCCATACCCATGTCTGTAATCCCTAATCAGTCTCCACCTCTTCAGTACACATAATCCACATATTATCATCCAATAGTAAAAACCAAAATCATCATATCTGACACAACGTAAGACTCACAAACTGTCTTCTGTCATAACCCTGTTCACAGATTGAACTTCATGTACGACTTAGTCCATCCTCCACACTACCACCCCAGAATGTAACCCTCCAGAAACTAGTCAAGAATATAGAGCATAGTGTGTCTATGCACACCACTGACATAGACTAGACGACGTGTAATATACACAATAGACGTTGCGCTAAATAGAAATATTATATCATGTAAAAAAATGTCAACCAAACACGTTGTGATCCAGTAAGATCACTCACTCGTATTGTACACAACAATTACTCCATAAATCCATAGACACCGACATAGATTACTTGTCACAACGTCTACCAGTATGGACTAGCCTCTCGTTATCGTCTGTGTAAACTCCTATCACATACCCAAAAAAAACTCCACCACACAAACAGTGAAATATCTCTTGTCTGTATGGTTCATATAAGCTACAACACTTGACGCAGATATACAATCTATAGAACATCACTTATGTGTATGTTACTATATCGGAGTATAAAGAGCATCTCTATAGCTATGTGACGACATGCGCACCTATTAGAGCATGCCATACTGGAAATATCAATCAAATGACCATAGATATTTTCTGAGTCTACATGTTTAACCATCCTCGGTTATTACATGAAATCACGAAGTCGATTGTAAGACAACAAGATTAGTCATCAAATTGTAACTCACACTTGCAATAAAGATGTCTCATTGAGTCTAAAGTGTTCAAATGTTTGTGTTATTAGCTATGGTCAAATTATACATGCTAAACTTAACACACTCTAAGTAGGATTGCCGACTTATGAATTTCCATCAGGAAACTCATAAATACTCCAACTTGATAAGCAAGTCTTGGATGTCATTTTCGAAAACTCAAACTAAGAACCCTTATAACTTATATAAGTTTATCTTAATAACCAAATGTCAACACCATCTCCCAAATAATGGAAAAATGATCCTTGCCCAAATTTTCCACCTCCACAGATCAATGGATCCTTCATCCTAGATTCATCCTCGGTTTAGGTTGATCCGCCCTATGGCATTAGATTTAAACATCTTCCTCTTGCCAATCTCTTGCTTAAAAGTCTAACATACATGTAACTAAACTTTAGTTAATCATCATTATTTATATAAAGAAACATTCACAAGATCTATTGAGGTAAATAACCTTAATTGGATTTCTTTCATAAAAGACATGCAAAGGTGCATTCTTTGAACACTCTCATTTTAGAGCATTACACATTGTCACTCTTAAGCATACTCCTACGTTCTAGATAACTCATTCTCTCTTAACCTACAACAACTTGCTTGCTCTCTTATTTAACCTTAGAATTCCACACATCTTGATTAGGATTATGCGAACCAAAATTAAAGCATGTTAGTTGAGTCATGTTAGGCCCTTTATGAAAAGATAATTGGTATGTGCTTAATTACACATACCTTTTACCTTTAAAAAATGAGCTAAAATAACCAAAAACGGACTTAAAATGCCAAATATATTGCACTAGAAATTCAATTTGACCTGGTTGAATTGCTTCCAAGAGTGAAGTTGGGTTCGTGGTATAACCCATAAAAATGGTTGTGTTCAGCCTGAATTGAGCACCACTAGTGATAGTCTCATATTCATTCTCTAATTTGATTAAATGGCTCTTCCTAAATATGCCTAATGATAGTCTACATCGATAGACATTGTATTTCATTAGGAGTGCACTCTAAGCAAGTAGAGATTAGGTTTCTCCTTAGTCAATCTAGACTATATGCATTTCACATATGTGCTTTGAAGTTTCAAGATGATAACGTGCTCCCACGAGAACTTCCCCTGAATCGACAAAAAGATTCTGTAATGCAATTATATGCTTTCATGTTTATCTTAATGCTCGACGTTTATTTGCTTAGCTATTGAATGCATGTTTATTATAAGGGCGTTTGTCTTTTTCCTAGTAATTTAGATAAAATATCTCTTATGTTATCTAAATAACACATGCTCTTAAATGCTACATGCTAACATGTTTTACATGATGATTACATTTAAAATTATCATGCTTTGTTTGCGTCATCTTACATGACTTACATGTTAATTGCGCACCTACACTATGTTAGGTTGATGTATGACAAATAAGGTTTAGATGTCATACAGTCTTACACATTAATCTTGTTGATTATTGTGTTGATGCATGCTTAGATAAACTTGCATGCTTATATCTATATGTCTTATACATCTATGTATATATTTTCTCACACTAGAATATCTTTCTTTCGCGTCCGAGTCACTAATCTAAATTTTCAAAAGAGTCGCAAAATGGTCTTAAATCTCTTAAAGTCTTTACTCACACACTCCTTTGATCATCGTCTCGCTTTCTTTCAAATCATCTACTCTTTCGTCAAGTAAAGCTTAGATACAAATCTAACGCTCCTCAAAGTAGGTTTGACAACTTAAATATTTCATCCGAAATATTCAAGTATCTTTAACTTGCGATTGCAAACGTTAAAGGTCATATCCAAAAATTACTATTCAAGCCTTTTAACAACATAAGTTAAAAACGCTCTCCTTTTCTCTTCGACGAAAACAATCTTTTCTCTTCGACGAAAACGCTCTTTGTGTTTCGATCACACCTCTTCCTTCTCACTCAACCACGCCTCTTTAACCATAGAGATGGCTAATCTCTTTACTATAACCGTATACCTCGTCGTGTGATTGTTCTATGAACATTTGCAATGCTCGAGAAGAGCTACATAACTATGTGAGTGTAGTTTATCGTTATGTTACCACATCCCATCTGACAATTGTCATGCTGTCCACCTCCATCTTCGTTTGTTTTCTTCTTTATTATTATTATTATTATTATTTTCGCGTACGAAACACACCGAAGATAACATCGCCGAAATTCTTTCTTTACCCCTCAAGCGTGGATCGTTAAATTATCTTCGTCAAGGTTTAGGAATGATGGAACACATTCCATAAATCGTTCTCCTCTTTTCTTCTAGTTTTGATTCTAGTTTGTGTTTCATTCCATGTCGTGACAACTTAACTACTTCATCCGAAGTACTATAAGTATTTTTTTTTAATTAGCGAAATACAAATTAAAATGTCACTCTTTTCGAAAATTTTTGTCAATAATCAATTCCAAAACACCTTTGCTGGTGGCGGTCCCCATAAACCAGGCGGCCCCCATATATATATGGGACTGCCGGCAGCAGGCTTGTGATATCTTTCATTTCCTTTTCTAATCATAAAATGAACATCATTCTCTCTCTTCTTCCTCTTTTGTGAGCTGGCGTCTATTCTTCACTCAAACCTCATTAACTATTATTCACTCTTGTCAATAATTATACGTTCTATGTATTACATTCAAACCAATAGGTATAATTGAAAACGAATCTTAAGATCATCCACGAGTATCTTCACATTAAATTCATCATGAATTCTTCTCCACCAACATAATCACAAACTAATAGCGTTTATCACTTCTACAAACCATGAAAAGTAAACTACCCTTCATAACATACAAACCTATGCCCAATATCTCTCTATTGATTAATGGGTCATCCTCATATCCTAACACTCATAAGCATTATTGCTTATGTTGTTAATAGTCAAGTGAATTTCATAATGAAATGCGTATCATTCTCAAACACAATCCTTAAATCGTCATACTTATAAATCTCCTCACATCTTGGTCCTCACTTCTCGTAAACCTCTTTTCTCACTTCGAATGATCTTTTCACTTCTAAACGGTTCCTTTCTTTCTCAATAATCTTTTTATTTCTGACGTTTCTTCTTACTTCTAAACGTTTCTTTTCAATTTTAATAAGTCTCCTTATCTCTAACATTTCTTCTCACTTCTAAACGTTTCTTCTCTCTTCTAATAGTCTTATTACTATTAGAATTCCTTTTATATCCCTTGACAACTTAATTATTTCATCCGAAATAATTAAGTAATTTGCGAAATACAAATGTTACTCCTTCGCTAAACTTTTTACTTTCTAAAAAGTGAAGAACATAAAGAAGATATTCAATCTTTAAGTGCTATCGAGTCATCACATTGTCAAACAACAAAATACCTAACAAACCTTTGAATTCCTAATCATCCACCTTTGTCTTGATAAGATCACACGCACATCAATTGTTAGTGCAAATGATATATCAATCTCTTCTAACTACCTCTCGTCAACACGCTCCTTCTTTAGTCTCCCTTATCCTTTCCCACTTTTCGGCTCTATGGAATCATTCTCATTCACATCCAAGAGCATATCGTCTCCATCCTTGTCTTATTTTTCTTTTTACTCTTTTAAAATATATATATATATATATAATTTTTTTTATTTTGCCAAGATATTAAGTGTCATCCGTCTACTTTTAAAAGGTCATTCTCATAATATTTTTGTGTCAATCAATAAACGAATCCCATTCTCGTTTATTAAAAGTCGGTCTAATCTTTCTTCGTAAACATACGTCTTGAGTCTTTTAATTATATCATTTAGATTGTTTTTTTTAAATAATGCTTGCATGTGTCTAGCTTCTAACTTTCTCTTAAAGTGTCATACTTTAGAATACTAACACCTAAAATGCATGTCTAGTCTCCCAATAATATCTTGCTATATATATGTGCACTTGTCTACTAACTTTGTTTTGTAGCACACATCCATATCTTGATTCCTTGATGCCCTAAACAAGGGGGAGCTTACACCGAGGGGGAGCACTTACAAGCGTCCTACTCATTTAAATTGCATTCATCGAACATCTTGAGTTCTAATGGAAATTCATTTGATCCATGGATCCGCTAGAGTCACTTTTCAAGGAATGTAATTATCATAAGGATGCAATGAGCAAGGGGGAGCTAGGAGATATGTGGGTCAATAGCATGGAGTTGGTTATACCATGATGATAGAAGACTTCACTAGGATGATGCAAGCTCACCTTTATAGGAAGATAGGATCGGGGATTGTCAAATACGATGAAGGGTTCATTCATACTCTAAATACTTCACCTACTACACTTCAAAATCACCCTCAACCCTAAGGTCCTCTTCTCATACCTTCAACTTACATATTTGAAGTACCTATTTTTTTTCATGCCTTCATCTCATCTATCACGACCTCCACTAAATTATCTAAGAAACACAAAACCGCCTCAACCTTATTCCTCCAACCTATATACTTAGAGCATCTACCTTTTCCTCATTCCTTTAACCTATACACTCGAAGTACCTACCTTCTTCTATTCCCTACTTCTCATATCTCATAACATTTTTCTAAACAATCTAAGAAACACACAATCACCTTTACCTTTATTTCTCATATCTTTTCCTTATTCCTCCAACATATATACCCGAAGCACGTACCCTCTTCTCATGACTTCTTCTCAAACCTCCAACCTATATGCTCCAACCATAATCCACTGTATAACTTTTTTGCTTTGACAAAAGGGGGAGAAGGGAGTGTAAACGAGTAACTTTTAAACTCTACTATGTGCTATAGTTTACATAGTTTGTCATCATCAAAAAGGGGGAGATTGTTAGTGCAAATATTACGATATTTAATCTATACGATCTCTTTATGTTTTGGTGATAACAAACATGTAACCTGTAATACATAATGTAAAGTACGCAAGTTACTCGTAATCACAAATCATCAATGCATACATATCAACAACACTCTATGTCTCAAGTCTGCATCAACACCGACATTTGTTTGCACCCGATGTAAATCACATAAGGTATGTACAAACAAATTAAACTTGTAGGATGATCATAGGGATAAATATTTTCTTTCTTAACCATTACTTTCTAACGAAAGTATTTTTCAAAAATAAATAAACACAAAATACTTTTTAATAAAAGAAATGTTTTATTTAAATATAAAATTTGAAATCTGGTTTCCCCCCCCCCCCCCCCAAATGGAAGCTTCTATACCAGATACAACCTTCCCCACAAAAAGACAAAAAAGGGAGCGGAGTCTAGGCGGCGGCCCCCTTATATATAAGGGACCGCCGTTGCCAGACTGTCAGCTTTCAGCTCCTATAAATAGTGGGTCATCTCCAACTGATTTCACAACTCTTTTGCACGAATTTCTCTCAATTCTTTCTCTCTCTATATCTCACTAAATCTCTCTTTTTTTTTAAGTCTTTGATCATATAAACTTGTTTAATCTTGTTTAAATGTGATCCAATCTTCTACTCTTTCCTTCTTTCCTCAAGTGCAAGAGAAGAACTTCGGTCATCTTCAAGATCCGAAGTTATGTAGTCTAGTTAGTCCATTTGTAACATTTGTTACATATAGATCGAGTCCATGTCTTCCAATCTTTAGTAGTGTGTAGATCCAATGAGTTATATTTGGATGGTTGATTGTGGGTTGGTTAGTATTTTAGGCCTTAAAATACATTGGTGAAGTGGTAGATTGGTTCTAGCTAAGATTAGGACTCGACATTTAGCTTAGTGTCGGAAAATAATGTAAGCGACGCGGTTTATGTGTTTAGGCCATAAAACACAAGGTTTGTTATGTTGGGCCATAAAACATAACGGGTTTGGTTGTACCCGAAGAAGAACTCGACATCTAGCTTAGTGTCGGAAAATAATGTAAGCATTGGTATAAGGTTTTCTCCGCCGAAAGGGAGCTTGTTGATTAGTGAAGTAACTCTCGAGTTGGATACTCGAGGAGTGGAGTAGGGCGAAGAGGAGCTTCGTGACCGAACCACTATAAATCATCGTGTCGGTTTGCATTTCCTTTTACCTTTCTCTTTACTTATGTCTTTACATTTATCGCTTTACTTTTACACTTGCATTGTGCTTATGATTGTGTGAACTGTTGTGTTTGTTGTGTTAGTCATGGTTGTGTAGCTCTTTGTAGTAAACATTGTGAGTGTGGATATATTGGTAGAATATGTGCTAGTTATTGGAAATCCATTATCGACACTTCTCATATTGCGTCAAACTTGATTGGTGATTTGATACAAATAATCTAGTGCGAAAACCTCTTCTGGAGGCGGTCCCTTTAAATAGGGCGGGCCCCTTATGTACTGGGCGGCCCCCATACATTTATGGGACCGCCGACAGAGAGTGATAAAATAATTTATACAAAAGATTTAAAGTTTTTAAGAGGAAACGTATTCACCCCCTCTACGGTTTCCACATTCTTGATTTATATAAATTCACATATTTTGAGCAAAAATGAAGTTGCAAATTTGTTTGGATGCATGAAGATGTAATATTTAAGCTAATAAGGTTTCTGAATACTTTTGTCGAAGAAAATTTATCTTATTTCGCTTGCATTTATTTTCATTAAGTTCTGAAACATTTTCATTTTTTTTGTTGATTTACTTCAGCACTATGTGAGACTTTTTGATGTGTTAATTTTATTTGAAAATTTTAGCTTTTTATTTATAACTTTTAGATTATATTTTGAGGAAAACGTTTTTAATTTTTTGAAGTTCACTTGAATTAGGTTTTCTTGGTTTTAACCGAAACCAAACCGAATTCTAATTTGGTGTATGGTTTGGTTTTATCCGTTCTATAATTGGTTTGGTTTGGTTTTGGTTTTGACTTTGAAAATTTCAAACCGATGAACCCGAACCGCACAACCCACAAACCCGAAAACCAAACCGATTAACACCTATAGTCAAAAGTCCCCGAAAAAATATATAAAATTTACACCTCGTCATGTATAAGAAAGAATTTGTTTGAAAGTGTGTATAAAAATGGTGAAATATTTAGGGGTATTTATAGGGTAAATTTAATTAATTCTTTAAAGAAAGTTTTTCTAAAAAAACAAATGACTAAACAGTTAAAAAATAGCCTTTGCTGGTGTTTTTTCTTTCACGCGACTCGATCTTATTTTAGGTCGACTTTTCTATTTTTAAATTTGACGTGTCGGGAGACGGGAGATGTAATGAGTGGTATGCGTCGTGTTTGGGGTCCACTGACTCTCACGACCAAACATTACCACCAATTTTAGTCACTAATTTGTGAATCTTAGTCTACGTCACATAAACTCAAAAGTAATAAAAGTTTGTGAACTGTAATAACAAGATTTACACACATATGAAACACATAGTGAAATGAGAGAATTAGGGAAAAGTTTGTTGGATTGATTGAATGAAAATGAGACAGATACAAGTATTTAAATAAGAGGAAAACACATTTTCCCTCCTAGCAAAAAATTAACAAGAGTAGCCCCTACACTATACAACATGTACATAAGAGACCCATTGACTTATAAGTAACACCGCTTATATACTCCTCTGCAAGTTGAGAGTGAGAAGAATCTGAAACTCCCAACTTGGTTAACAATTATTGATGCTGATCAACTGAGAGAACCTTAGTGAATACATCTGCTACCTGAGCTTTGGATGGCATATAAGATGGTTTTACATTTCCTGCTTTGACTTGATCTCTGACATAGTGACAATCCACTTCTATGTGCTTAGTTCTAGCATGAAACACTGTGTTGGCAGCTATGTAAATAGCGGTTTAATTATCACATTTCAAATCGACTGGAACAAGGTCCTTGATTCCCAAGTCCTTTAATAAGCTAACTAACCAAGTAACTTCACAACATGTTAAGGCCATAGCCCTATATTCAGTTTCAGCTGATGATCTTGACACCACCCTTTGTTTTTTAAATTTTCAAGAAATTGGAGAATTTCCAAGTAAAATGCAGTAGCATGTGGTGGATCTTCTTGTCATGAGACAACTTGCCCAGTCTGAATCACAATAAGCAGTAAGATGAACAAAGGTACTATTAGCCAACAAGACGCCTTAACCTGGATTATTAAGCAGATATCTCAATAGGTGTTTAACTGCTTTCATATGGACTAAAGTTGGTTATTGCATAAACAGACTTAACACCTGAATAGTAAAACATATTTCAGGCCTTGTTATTATAAGGTAGATGAGTCTGCCAATGAGCCTTTTATAGATTTCTGGATCAGGTAGGGGAGTTCCTTGATCAGCTTGAAGCTTTACATGTTAATCCATTGGTAGTTTATAAGGTTTACAATTGACCA
This sequence comes from Tanacetum coccineum, assembly GCA_026074375.1. Lineage (NCBI taxonomy): Eukaryota > Viridiplantae > Streptophyta > Magnoliopsida > Asterales > Asteraceae > Tanacetum > Tanacetum coccineum. The sequence goes on along the minus strand of BQNB010007407.1, from coordinate 64,830 downwards.
CTCCATTTTCTTGTAACAGATCCATAGTGTATTTCTTTTGAGAAATGAAAAAACCTTGTTCTGTTCTAGACACTTCCAACCCAATAGTTGAGACTACTTAAAGCTTTCATGTAGAAATGATAGCTCAACTGAGATTTTAGATTCTGTATTTCTGAATAATGAGTGCCAGTAATCATTAGATCATCAACATACACCAAAACAACTGTAAATGAGGTATTATCCTTCTTTGTGAACAAAGAATAATCAGCATTTGACTAAACATAGCCAAAGGACTGTAAAGCTGAGGAAAGTTTGACAAACCATTTCCTTGGTGTCTGCTTGAGTCTATATATGTATTTTTTGAGTTTACAAACCTTATTGGACCTTGAAATGTCTTGTACAGTCCCCCCTACACCACTATACCCTATAGGAATTCTCATATAAACATCTTCAAACAGATCACCATGTAAGAATGCATTTGAGACATCCATCTAACATACATCCCAATTGTTCATAGCAGCTACAACTAATAATGCTCTTACTGTCACCATATTTGCAACTGGAGCAAAGGTCTCCTTATAATCTACTCCGTTCCTTTGTCTATTTCCATTGATGACTAATATTGCCTTCTTTTTGTCTTCTATACCATCAGCCTTTAATTTTGTCTTATAAATCCAATGACTGTCAATTGGTTTCTTTGAAGGTGGCAAATCAGTTATCTCCCATGTACCATTGAGTTCTAAAGCTCTCAATTCATCATTCATAACCAAACACTACTCTTTATCTTGAATAACTTGCTTAAATGAAGTGGGAGTAGTCTGTGCCAATAATACAGACGTAAAAGCTTGAAATTAAGAGTGAACATGAGTAACAGACACTTAATTAGCTCTTGGTATATGAGGAGTGACATAGTCTTGAAGCCAGACAGGAGTGGTTGTGTTTTTGGAGGACCTTCTAGGTACAGAAACTTATGGTGAAACAGTTTGTTCAGTTGCTGATGCATTTTGTTCAGTAGCTGGTGCAGTTGACACATGTGGATTTGTAAAGGGTGTTATCTCATTTGCAGACTCCTCAATTGTTGGATGTACTTGTGTAGCAACATTAGGAGTAGTTGTAGTCACATAATTATCATATCAGTGACTATTTTGTGAAGATGGAGATGGTAAAGGATTAAGAAGCTTCATCATATGAGGTTGTGAGTAAAGGAAAATGTCTTCATGAAACTGCACATCCCTTGAGAAAAATTAGTTTTGGTAAGAAGATTATAAAACTTGTAACCCTTTTGATGCTGAGGATATCCTAAGAACAAATATGGAACACCTCTAGGATAAAATTTATCTGCTGCTCTATCAGGATTACTAGCCATTGCCAAACACCCAAACACCTTTAAAAATTGATAATCAGGCTTCTTGTTCAGTAAAACTTCATAAGGTGTCTTATGTTGTAACACTGAGGAGGGTGTTCTATCAATCAGAAAAGTTGATGTTAACACACAATCCCCCCAATATTCCAAAGGAAGATGAGCATGAAACCTTAAAGCTCTAGCAACCTCTAAAATATGTTTGTGCTTTCTTTCTATTATGCCATCTTGCTGTGGTCTGTTTACATAAGATGTTTGATGTTCTATCCCTTGTTCAGTAAGATAAGGCCCTATTGATCTCTTTAAGAATTCTAAAGCATTATTAGACCTTATTACTTTTACTTTCCTATCAAACTGAGTTTCTATAGACTTGCAGAATGTAGTCAAAACTTTGAATGAATCAGACTTTTGTACTAGTAAATAAGTCCAAGTAGCCCTACTGCAATCATTTACTATGGTTAGAAAGTACTTAAACTTACCATTAGTATGTACTTTGTAAGTCCCCCAAATGTCAATATGAATAAGGTTGAAAGGTTCAACAGCATGAGACTTGCCATATGAATAGGAAAGTTTAGTGAATTTGGCCATGTGACATGACAGACAAACATCAAAATTGGCATTGAGTTTAGAAAGGGAATCACAAGGTACATGTTTGAGATTAGAATTTGAAAAATGTCCTAATCTAGGATGCCACAGAGTGCATGAGTTTGAAAATACACTAGTTGCATGTTTATTTTCATTGACAGAAGTAGAAAAGATTGAAAACAAACTACAGTCTTCCATAGCTGTGACCATCATTGATTGTACCTTGGAGTGAATTTGATCAAGAGGAATATTCAGTAGGTGATAGAGACCATGCTTTCTCTTACCCAATGCTAGAACCTTCTTTGTTGTTAAGTCCTGGATGACATAAAATTTTAGGTAAAAGGACACAAAACAATTGTTATCTTGTTTAAGTTTAGAAACAGACAAAAGGCTAAACTTAAAAGTTGGTACTACCAAAACATCCTTCAATTGGATTCCATTATTCAGATTAACCTTTCCCATTTGAGTTATTTAAGTTGTTTGGAAATTAGGTAAGGTTATGAAAGGTTTAAAGTTAAGTATTTGAAGTTCAAATACTTCTTTGGCATTTGGAGTCATGTGGTCTGATGCTCTAGTATCAATAATACACCCATGAATAACAACTTTAGAAATAGTTAAACAAGTATACCAGGATATACTTGTAACATACTCATTATCCAGCTCATCATCAGTTTCAACAGAGTTACTTGCTTCAGCATGATTTGAAAAGTATGGCAGACTCTTCATTAATTGTTCATATTGTTTGGAAGTAAACATAATATGTCCTGATGACTCAGTAGCAGCAACTGCAACAGTCCTTTTTTGGCTCATTAGTTCCTTGTTTGGCCACATTCTTTCCTTTGGTCTTTTGTTGCTGACTTTGCTTATACTTATAATGCCAAGGTGGATAACCAATGTAACACCCCCAAAATAGGTCGTAGCAGAATAATTTCCAGGAGCGTTACTTCATAATATAATAGCACAAGATATGAAAGAACGACCTCTAAATGAGTCGTTTGAAAAGTAATCTCGTTGATTTTCTTAAAATTAAACTTGATATATCATTTGTCCTAAAGTTTGCATCACAATGAAAAGCATGAAATAATACACCGAGATTTGATTTGTAGAATTCCATGAATGTATTCTTGAAAATCTTAGACTCGAATGCACATCAGATAAGCCAAGCATCTAATTCACCTAAGAAATACATGCTTAAAAGTGTCAATATAAAGTTGGTGAGTTCATAGGTTTATGTAAGTATAAATGTAAACCACAAAACTATATATATAAATTTACTATGTGGCAAGTCCCACCCATAGAAGACTTGCAACGCATAAATTTAAATATATAGGTTTTCTTAAAATCCGAATAAATACAAACCACACAAAAAATACGTTTGTTAAAATGTTGAAATCCGAGATTTGTAAAGTATGCATGACCATTTCAATCCTTAAATAGTCACAAAAATGTCAGTATAAGTGTTGGACCGCAATTGTTTAAAGTGTGCGTGACTATTTTATCACATATAATACCACGAAATATCACATAATTGAATTTCAATTGCCCAAAGTTCTATGATACGGAGGCTCATACATGAATGTATGCCACTTTATTCAAGGCACTGTAAGAGTTCATGAGTATGTAGTATAATGCTCCGACATGGTATAACGTTCGTTAGTTCGATACCGCCGAAACTAGTGAGAGCTAATCACCCGAACGGGGGTAGTCACTCCCCAAATAGATCTATTTTATAACACTCGCACTTACCAGCAGTAATTAACAATTCATTCTAGTTAGGTAATCCGTAATCAGTTCAAAAGTTAGGTAATGTACTTGTGTAGGATCCCGATAACAGTTACACTTCATATAACAACCACGAATCAAACTAGAAAATAAAGAGAGTTGATTTCTAGAGAGAGAAAGAGGAGAGAGAGTTGAGAGAGAATTAGAGAAGAGAAATATATTAAAATGAAATCAACTTATGTGTGTGTACCTTTTCCAAAGTGGAAAAGGTATATATATACCCTGACACTTAAAGTGACGTGCGAGATATTTAACTAGGATCCGAGCTCGGGTCTTGCTTGGGATTAAACCCGAAACATATACAATATTAGTTTAATTATCGAGCTAGATTCCTGATACTTTCCTATTACAACGTTAACTAATTGATTGACCGAGACTAACGTACATAATGGACGAACTTCATGTTCGACTCAATATTTTGAGGCTAACAATCTCCCCCGAAGTGAGTTCATTGATGACGCTCCTTCATGAGATCAATGAGATTGCTTTTGTCGTTAAGCTCATGTAGTCTTGGTCTTTCTCTTTGTTCTTAGTTGTAGGTTTGTTCCTTCATGCTTTGATCTTGACTTTGAGCCTTTGTCATTTTCTTCATCGTCTTTGTTATCTTGCGATCTTGTATCTTTGGCTAACATTCTCATACTATGCCTCATCTTGAAAGCTTCAAATCAGAGTTAGCGGAAGTCTTTGTCTTTAATTCTTGAGCTTTCTTGATAGATTGTCTTTGTAGAATGGGCATGAACATGTGGTAATGAATCGACTTTGGTTGATTGGGATACTGTCACCACCGTTTTAACTTGCAAGTTTACGTTAGTGATAATCCAGAAAATTGATTTAAAAATCAATCGACATATTACTTGTAAAAGCGTTTTTGTAACACATCGGGAGTTTTAAGCTTTTATCAAAATTCATCAACCGTCAATTCATTTACTGGACCAAATCGATATCCAGTTGTCACAAGTTTGATTCATATAGAATCTCGCAAGTCACCTACCAAGAGCTTGTTTGATGCTGACTCAAGCAGGATTTCCATCTTCATTGTGAATACTTATAGTATCACTCGGATGTTCTGGCAAATATCACAAGGATATTGCGTAGGACTCTTGTTAATAGCTTGTGAACTTGATGATGTTCAACAAGTGTTTGAAATGGAATGTGTCCTAACGAGATTTAGATTGATCTCTGGGCTCTAGACTCGATTAGTGCATTTTGGTTTTAGTACTCGGAGGCTGGAGCAGACTGCCACCTATTCAATATCAACAATCTCGGAGTGAGATGTCAATAGATAACGTGTGTATCTCCGTGACAAATGAGATAAGTTTTTGTTGAGAGAAACCCGAATGGCTGGGAAGGGTTGTGCATTGCATCACTGGGTCCATGATGTCGTTTTCAATGTCAGCAATCAACTTGTGATTCTGACAGCATATGTATTGACCCGGTTTCTGCCTAGTTGTGTGAGGGTTCTTTCTTTAGACCCTTTTCCATACATTTCTTTTTCATTCTTCAACGCCTTCAATTGCTTAACCAAGACGTCATTACTAACACCTTGTTGTGATTGTTCCAGTGTTAACTCAATCTTAGTCGGCATTATTCCCATATCTCAATCTTAGTCGGCATTATTCCCATTTACATTCATCTCCAATCATACCTAAGGACTTCTATTTCTAATCTTTGGGTTATCCTTGGGTAGATCCTCCGGTTCTGGTTGGATCTCAGAATCGTCGTGAAATTAAGATGTTGTTAGGTATAAGATCAAACCATAAAACCTTTTGTTACTGTTTAGCACATTGAGTCAATTAGATCATATTTTAAATACATTTTCTCCCCTTATTTTAAATAATAAACACTTAGTTTTTGAAATACCTTGTGATTAAAATATGTCTTGTAAATTCTGTGGGAGAAAATATTATCAGCATGAATGGTTTGGAACATTTGAGTAATGTTTTGAATACATAAGAATGGTCGTTGTTGATGTATCCAAAAACATTAAAACTTTGTTTTTCGAAAAACTCCCCCTCAAAAATAGGACCAATTGAGAAATTGTTGTCTTTTGAAAACATTGTGAGGGATGGAGTGTTGAACACACAATTTTGAAAGATTATGAATTGTCATCGAGAAATTCTTGAAAAATTGTGTTCAACTTTTTGAAAAACCAAATGTTAGAGGACTTCTCTTCTAACGCTAAGGGTAAGCGCACTGATACGTACACTATCCTTTTTCTTGAGCTAAAAACATTGAATGTCTTGTAAGAACAGCTCAAGACCGAGAAACGTTAATTTTCTCGTTGTGAGGATAAGTTATAAACCTTCCTTTATTTGAAGTCCGGGTTATGTACTGATATTTGCACATAAGCCATTTAGAAAATTAGAAATGACATGTTTTGAAACTATTTGCAACTCTCGCTCGAACTTCATTTACACACCCGTGTCAATGTTAATCGACATTTCTAAGCACGTAAATGTTATCGATTCCAAGAGACATGTCGAGAAGATTATTTTTGGAAAAAATTTCTGTTTTTCTGATTTTTTTTCAATAATATTTACATGTTGGAACAACTTTTGGAACCAGCTTTGAACTTGACGGTTCATTGCTGTGGACGAGAATTCCGAGTTCTGAACGGTTATGATCAGAAGTCATTTGATGAAGAACGAGGCCTGAACTGATGTGAACAGACGTCATTTGAACATTGAGGAACGGGGCCTGAAGTGTTATTTTCAGCAGACACCATTTGATGTAGCTCATCTTTTGTGAAACCATTCTGGCACTGGTTTCTTAGATATCAACATTTTCAGCAACCACACTCTGAGATTTTCCTGCTTTACATTGTATAGTGCATCTGCATTTAAGTTAATTCTTTGTTGCTTTTGACCATTGAATGATGTACCTGCACTTAAACCCAGAGTTTGTTTGCATGCATGAATATGAGGGTTATCTACTATTAAACCATGCGTGGGTTCACTGTCAACCTTGCCCGTGCAAGAGTTGAATAACTTTCCTGTGGGAACCCACCTAAGATCAACAGTCTTGAAAATCTTACCCGTTTGTTTCCACCTAAGACAAGACCTAGGAGTCATTGTTTTCTCAGGGACAGTGGTAGTCTTTTTCTTTGAAAACCTATGTCCTGATGGGATCTGTCTTTCTGGTCTCTTAGATTCCCTTGTCTTTTCTACGGGCATATATCGCTTTGTTGTCTTATGGGATTTTGCGTCCTTATTCTGTGCAGAGGCACGAGGATTTAACTTTGAGAGGTATTCTAAGACGCATTCATCATGATTTGCACTGAAAAGGCACTTTTTGCATGTAGGACATCGCAAGTCATTGGACTTCAAGAAAGGCTTTTGTTTCCTATGTTCTCCTTCTATGTGAACATCTTTGTTTGAAACCCGACTACTCATTGATGCTTGCCAATTCCTAGGTTTTGGTTTGCAACCATTAGCAGTGTTTGGTAATCTAGCAGGATTAATCATACTAGGTTTTCCATTCACATCTCTATCTTTCTGAAGTTGTGCACTTTTCTTAGCTTTCTCTAGGTAGTAGTTATGAACCATGTAATTTGAGCCTACAAATTCTTTAGGTGACTGAAATGACAGATGCTTTGGGTGATTCCTAGAGGGGCCAGGTGCAATCACATTGGTGTTTCGAACTGCTTGTTTTCTAATCTTAGGCAAATTCTGTTGAGTGACTTGTTTAAACAAACCATCCGACACATTAGTTTTATTAACCGACTGTTTCGTTTGAAAACTTCTCATTTCAGGAGAATTTGAAAAAGGAGTCGGTTTTCCTAAAACTGATGGTTTTGGAATTCGTTGAGCATTTGGTTGTCGAACAACAGATGGTTTATCAAACTGAGTTTCCACAGACTTTCCCTTGCAGTTCTCAATGAGTTTCTTCAACTCACTTATTGCTATGTTCTTGTCTTGCATTTGAGCTTTCAAATCCTGTATTTCATGATATTGTTCACGTTCTTTTCGAAATACATTTGATCCGTTTTCTTTGCAAACTGAGTTGTTTTTCATGTGTTCTTTACATTGTTGTAAAGCAAGTTCAAGAGAAATCGAGTGTTTTTCAAGTTTAGAAAAACTTTTTAACAAATTATTATGAACTTCTTTGTTAACAGATTCAGTTTGTTTCGAAAGCTTTATTGCAAGACATTCACATTCTTTGACTTTATGAAGATACAAGCATTGTAATTCAGTATGAGCATTTAAATCAGACAGAGAATGCAAATATGAACATGTAACATCTTTAGACACACACTCTTCGATAAGTAGATCATACATATTTGAGAAATCAGCCTTTTCAGATTCAAGTTCGTCAACCTCGTTTTCAAGGGATTTAACGTACTCAAAATCTTCATGCATTTCTGTTTTAAGTTCGTGTTCAAATCGAAAACTGTCATTTTGTGACTTTATTGAAAGAGGCATGAGTAAGGTTTTTATCAAAAGTTCCATATCATGAGCAGTTGGCACCCGAAAATAATCACTAGTATGTTTAAACCAAGTTTGATCAACAATTTCCCTAAATTGATCAGAAGTTAAATGGCATATTCGTTAAAAACTTGTCTCACTTTTACTAATGGATTTTGAAACGGTAGAAAGGAAACTTATAGGCAATGTTTTGGTTTGATTCTAAGCAAACGGTTTTCTCCACATTGTCTTCTAACTTCTTTGCGCGTTCCAACTGAAAAGAAACTCCATGAGGGTGCTTTGAAATTTCATAAAGACATTTTGTTTGTGTATCATATGTTACACATAATCTTTTTTCAATTTTGATCTACTCTCGTTATCAAGAGTCATGGTCCTCTTCCTATCAGGGGCCAATCTGATGCAAAAGGATCAGAAGTATCAAATGGGAATCTCATACCAAAACATTGGTTTATCAGATAAGCTTTCTTGAAGAGGTACCTTGGATGGCAAAGGTTATCTACCATCATAATGTCGCGCAGTTGGGTGCTAACAATATGAATGGTCTGATTGACTCGATACGAGATATACACAATTTCGTTCAAAAACTTTAACTGTTTGTCCATATCAATCATCTTGTCAAATATCTTTTTCTTTCCTTAACCTAATAAAATCCGAAATGACCTTGTATTTCTTTTGGAGATATACCTACCAGTTGTGACTAGTTAAAAGACCTCTTTTTTGACTAAATCATCGTTGTTTCTGATCAAGAACTGAAAATCTCATAGGCTTTTGTCTTTAAACCCTTCTTTAATTTCAATGTCTTTTAAAGCTATTATCCTAGAGTTCTCATTTACTTGTTTGAAGAATCTCATAATCATTCGCCGTCATTAAAGAGCTTGTACTTCTCAAGCTCAGTCTGTTTGGTCTGAAGTGCAATCAGACAACTATCTCGACAACTAATAGCCTCCCCCAGAGCACTATTGGTTTCATCAAGGTTATTTTGCACTTTTTCTAATTCTTGATCAATGATGGCGTTTTGCTTTCTTTAATTGCTTTAAAAGTCGTTTTGTTTATCCTCCGTATCCAGAGTTAAATTATGCAAATTAAATAGCAAGCGCATCACGCTCATTAACAATACTTCAGCATTTTTTTGATCCCCTGATTATCATTAGTACCTAATTTTGATGAATCAAAGTGACAATGCTATCAATCCTTCTCTCTCCAAAACATTGTGTCGATAATGGATTCAGGTAGCCCAGATGGTCCCGTCTCACATTGTCATACACATTACTTTACCATCATGATTTTTGAACCTGTTCCAATGGCTGACCCAGTAGAACTGGATTCATCAGGTGAGACCGGTCCTGAATCTTTCCCATGTTCTGTAATGTGCTTCCAATTCCGTTCATACAATCTCTTCATCCAGTTCTCCTCGTAGCCAATCAGCATTGGCTCAGTCTTGCAGAGAACACCACTTGTTCAGCTTAGTTTGCACATCATCATCTTTCCTTGTGATACGCGTATCTTTAACCCGCTTTGGCTTCCTGCATTCCTTTGCATAGTGCCCATATCCCTTGCAGTTAAAGCATTGTATCCCAGTCTGTTGCATTACCTGACTGCCTACTGTTTCCCTAGTCCCAGCAACTGTCATTGTCCTTTGATTCCTAAACTGCCTTGACTGATTGTCATTGTTATACCTTGGTGTGGTATCTTCAGTCTTTCTTGGAGTTTATGAAGAAGTTCGAAGGTGTTGTTGTAGTTTGTAGAGCTTACTTGAAATACTTAGCAAAAGGATGCCAAATTCTTTTGCATTTCCTTATCGTCTGAGCTTGTTCAGGATCACTGTTCTCATCAAACTGAAACTAACTGACTCAGATTAGTGTGATTGGATTGGCAATCTCTTTGCCCCTAGTGTCTGGGAAGATCCACCATGGTCCTAGTGGACGATAGAGTTGCATTTGATCTTTGAGGTTTATGGTCATAATAGTAATTGACTGATATGGGTTGAGCAGCCGAACGAGTGCTATGGCATTTGCACTTTTGGCTATTCCTCATCAGCAACGAATATCATTAACTTCCAGTAGAAACTGCATCAGAATAGTCAGAATAATCTGTGATAAGAGACATGTCTATCTTTTGATTGTTTGACAATCGTCTTAAATCTTGACCATTCTGGTTGACAGTTATGTTGATAGAAAATGAACATCGCATTCATTGTTGTAACTTGCAAGTTGTTTCCTTTCCAACTCATTCATCAATTTGTAAAAACCAATGATTAATACGACTTTCATGTCGTTTCTATCCAGCACAAAGAAAAAAAAACGAGAAGTATCTTCCCAAATCCCAGAACAAGATTGGTCTTTACATCTTGTACGAATTTTCAACGATTTGCACCCTTTTTTTAAGCCTTTCAAATGGCTATCCACATTTCATTTGCCGTGTTGCAACATCACCATTTGAGTTATTTCATCTCCAATACCGTTTAAAGCAAGAAGATTGCCTTCCTTTTCAGACTGAAAGTTTTTCTTTGTCTCATGGAGTCATGTACAATATTGTTTCCGACTGAGTATGTTGTGGAACTGCAGTTAACGACCTTCGCAGCTCATCAACACTTGAACTTGTACAGTGGTTGGCACGTAGGACCACTTATATACTCTTTTTTAGAGGGGGGGGGGGAGGGGGAGGGAAGGGGGGGGTGGGAGGGGGGGGGGGGGGGAGGGGGGTCCGCCACCATTTGGTTTTGTGTCAAATGTACCGTAAAAAACGTGATCTCCATTGTGAAATCATCCTGGTCAAGATTGGAGGACGATCCTACGAACCAGCTGCCATGAAATATATTGTGCATTTAGACTATCTGTTGAGGCAGTGTTGACTGTAGTAACATGATGAAATAAATGGGTTATTATTAGAAGTGAGAAAGATTTTTGTTAGATCTTAAGTGGATATGATGTGATTGAAGTTGTGGTCTTGTATGCAATTCACGTTCATGGGATTTTACACGTCTATGATTAAAACCGATAAAAGAATTAACGGGATTTTACAAAATCAATAGAAAACCGTGAGTTGATTTGAATTCGGAATCAGCGGCCAATGATTTAATAGACTAAAAAACCAGATAATTTTCTGGCTAGGGTTAAAGCTGTTTGTTTAAATAGCTCACCAAACTGTAACGGGCCTAAAAATACACTGGGTCCGTAAGCCTAGAACAAAAACAAGTCTAACACAAATTCCAAAAAACTGAAAAATGTCAATAAATCATAGTAAACGATGGTTTTGGGCCTCGAAAAATCCTTAACCAGCTAAAGGTGGTTATAGCGTGATCCGTCTCGTTTTTCTCTTCGATTTGAGAGGTCACGGGCCTGAAACGGACTTACGGATCAAAAGTTATGGCTGTTTTACTGAAACCCTTTTCTTCACACAAAACGCAGTGACACCAAAACGCAGTGACACCAAAACGCAGTGGTTGAGATTTGGTCAAAACGCAATGGTCAAAACGCAATGGTCAAAACGCAATGGTTGAGATTTGGTCAAAACGCAATGGTCAAAACGCAATGATTCTTGGTCAAAACGCAATGAAATTTGGTCAAAACGCAATGAAATTTCTTCAAAACGCAATGAAATTTCTTCAAAACGCAACCTGCAATCAAAACGCAATGAACCAAAACGCAACCAAAAAATCAAAACGCAACATGAAGAACATCAAAACGCAACATAAGAAATCAAAAACGCAAACAAGAACTTTTGCTAGGAATCAAACGCAAAACGACGAAATATACGATTTTTTTTTCACCAAAAAATCGCCTTATCATTCACCCTTATTTGAACTTTTAACTATGATTTCTTCAACTTGCACAATTAGCTTACTTATGCTTTAGATCTTAGCTAATAACAATAAACATTCGACACATCTACAGCACAAAAATTCGGGGTTGATTTTTTTCTTCCAATATTACACACGAATTTGATCTTGTTTAAAACCACAAGAAATCAACCACGAAGTCCACACGTAGCTCTGATGCCGATATGTAGGATCCCGTACCACTATACTTCATATAATCAAACACGAAATCGGAACTAGAAAAGAGAAAGAGGGTGAGTTGTTTAGAGAGAGAAATAGGAGAGAGAATTGAGAGAGAAAAGAGAAATGAATTATATTAGAAAATGAACAACTTAACAACTTACTTTTCCAAGTGGAAAAGTTCCTTATAAAACCCCGACACATAAAGTGACGCGCGGGATATTTAACTAGGACCCCGGGCTCGGGTTTTGCTGGATTAAACCCGAAACATATACAATATAGATTAACTAATCGAGCCCGATTCCGATACTTTCCTATTACAACATTAACTAATTAAAGACCGAAGCTCCATCGTAGAGTGACCGAACTTCCTTGTTCGACTCCAATAAATAAGGCAAACAATCTCTCCCCGAAGTGAGCTTGAACACTGGAACGAGCTTCTTAATGACACATAAAATTGAGGCTAACAGACTAAACATCCTTCCAATATGTCATAAGGATTACGAAGTATTACATATGATGATTATGGGTTTTGAATAACTAAGTGTTTTATTGAAAGATTCCTAAATCCACAAGGTTTCTTTGTTAAGCATTATGTATGCTTTTCATGTTTGGGGTGTTTAAGGATAAACATTATCGTAAGACTTTAGGTCGAACTAAATGTTGATGATAAGGATGATTGGTTGAGGAAACATAAACGAAGAAGGATGAGCGTGAATGGAAAGGGAAGGTGTTGACTATAGGTTTGTTGGGTGTTTTGTTGGTTGTTAATGTTGATGAACAAAGGTGAAAATGTGAAAATGGTGGAAGAAAAGTGAAAGACACGACATTGTGATGACTCAACAACACTTGAAGGTTGAATATCTTCTTTGTGTTCTTCACTTGCTCAAAAGCGGAAATGAACAAATGAAAGACACGACATTGTGATGACTCAACAACACTTGAAGGTTGAATATCTTCTTTGTGTTCTTCACTTGCTCAAAAGCGGAAATGAACAAATGAAAGACACGATATTGTGATGACTCAACAACACTTTGAAGATTAAAATACTTCTTTGTGTTCTTCCTTGTTTAAACAGTGGAAACGATTGGATGAGACGCCATTTCATTAACGAAATCACTGACTTTTGACAACAAGGCAACACATGCTTCTATGAGTGTCAGGAATGAGATGAAGACGCAGTTCATTACGAAATTCCACCTTAACTTTTGACAACATAAGGCACCCAAGCTTAAAGTGTCGATATGAAATGAGATACATTGCATTACGAAATTCACTTGTGGGGAATGGTTACATGGTGAATCTTCTTGTGAACATGATTAGGTGGATGACACGAGGTTGATAGTAGTAAGGATGACTCGATTTTTCATTTCACATTGGTGATTTAGGAATGAAACTAGAACTATTGATCACTAACAAGAGTGAATGATACTTATGGAGGTTTGAGTGTTATGTAAAGTGTTTCTTGTGGTTTCTAGTGAATACGATCACATATGTGAGTTTCTTAAAGAGTGTTTTGGCTAAAGGATATAGTGAAGATGTGTGTTTTACCCCTTCCTTTCTAATTCGTGTCATTCCGGACATAATTGTGGATAAAAAGATTAGGTGAAGAGAAATAATACGAAAGCGATGAGCTTAACAATGTCATGACGGTATGACAAAACTACGATGAATTCTTCATACGTAGAAGATATGGTAGGCTCTTCTCGAGTATTGCGAAATGTTCCAGAACAATCACCAACGAGGTACGAGGTTGTCTTAAAGGTGGCAGCAGAAATGTGGACGGAAGATATTAAACATCTATATAATAAGAGAGGGGTGTGACAAAGGTTTTTTAGTGAAACGCCTTAGAACATGAACAATGAGTGACATTTTAATTTATATTTCGCGAATTAAAAATGCTTAAACATTTAGGATGAACTGATTAAGATGTCGAGATTTATCGAAATGTATTTAATAGTAACAAGACTATTAAAATGAGAATGACATGTTTATGAGATTTGTTTCATCATTCCTAGACCTAAACTTAAAAAGGTTCACGTTTGAGTGGTTTAGTGAGGATGCCGGCGATGTAGTCTTCCGACGAAACTTTTTTGATGAAGATATTTCCTTTTGGACATTGTCGCGAAGGAAATAATGACAAATTATGATGAGTTTTCTATCCTAAGATTGATGGATAATGTTCAATCCTCATTGTGTATGAGGTGAGCATGACGATAAACCATCGTGACATTCCTAAGGGAATGGAAAAGACTAACGAACGTGAAAGTACTTAGTCTTAAGGTGTGTATATGAAAGATGCTACGAATCACTTATGTAGAAACTCGTAAGACCTTTATCACGTGAAGGTTGATGTAAGCTTTTACATTTAGGAAGAGCATTTTAACATGTGTTGTTAAAAGGCTTGAATATGAACTTTCGGATATGACCTTTAACATTTGCGATCGCAAGTTAAAGATATTTGAATATTTCGGATGAAATATTTAAGTTGTCAAACCTACTTGGAGGAGTGTTAGACATGTTAGCATTTAGCATTTAGGAGCATGTGTCATTTAGATAAACTAAGAAATATTTTATCTAAATTGCTAGAAAAAGACAAATGCCTTTATAGTGGACATGCATTTAATATCTAAGCAATTAAACATTGAGCATCAAGATCACGAAGACATATAATTACATTACATGTGAACAAGTAATCATCTTGAAACATTAAAGCACATATGTGAGGTGCATTGTGTCTAGATTGACTAAGGAAAAGCCTAATTTCTACGTGCTTAGTGTGTACTCCTAATGATATACAAAGTCTATCGATGTAGACTATCATTAGGCATATTTAGGAAGAGCCATTTAATCAAATTAGAGAATAAATATGAGACTATCACTAGTGGTGCTCAATTCAGGCTAAACACGACTATTTTTACGGGTTATACACCGAACCCAACTTCACTCTTAGAAGCAATTCAACCGTTAGGTCAAATTGAATTTCTAGTGCAATAGATTCTCCAGTAGTCATTCTCATGTTAGACAAAATAGAGTTCTTATATTTGCCTAATGAAGTGTAGAAAAGATAGAATTTGTATTATCTTTTCATAGAGGGCCTAACATGACTCAACTAACATACATTAATTCCGGTTTGCATAATCCTAATAAAGATGTTTAGAAGAGGATTCGAAAATTATTTGGGGATTAACTTGGTTTGCCAATTTGCGAAATAAGGGGAAAAGGGTTTAAATAAATTAGGGTTAGGGTTTTGATAATTTTTCCAGGTGAATTTAATGCTAATGATTGGGTAATAATTGTGTTTGTTGTTGGGAAAAATCAAATTAGGGTTTTGTGGATTTACTAGTTAGCCGAATTGATTTTTAAAGTATAAGGGGGTGATTTGTAATTTCTAAAACTATGAGGTCTGTTTTAGACATGTTATTATACTTATTATATTCTGTATAAAATAAGTTGGGGGTATAAAATGTCATATTGATATTATTTTGGATTAAAATGGTTAATTACATATAATAAGTAATTAGAAATTAATTAATTAAAATAGAGGGACTGAAATTGTAAATTCTAAAAAGTGGAAGGTTTGGTTAGTATTTAATGTATAAAGTATGAATTTGTCATATTTGAATCTATAAGGACTTGTTTTGTAATTATGGATAATTAAAGATATTGTTTAAATAATTAATAAACAAAAAGGGCTAAATATGTAAATTGTGTAAATTAAGGGTTTGACTTGTAAATACAGAAAATGGAAGGTATAATCTGAATAAAATGTGAAACTTTGATATTTACACTTTTAACCTTGAAAATTGTTGATTTTGTATATTAAACCCTAAAATATGGAAAGTTGTCATATTTAACCCTAAACTTGTAAGGTTGGCATATTAAGTCCCTAAGCTATTCAAAATACTTAATAGAATCTCAAATGATGAATATTACTAATTTTGGAAACTTACTAAAAATGGAAAGTTACTAAAAATGGAAAGTTACTAAAAATGGAAAGTTACTAAAAATGGAAACTTACTAAAAATGGAAAGTTACTAAAAATGGAAAGTTACTAAAAATGGAAAGTTACTAAAAATGGAAAGTATAACTTAAATGAATGGTTTGTAATTCGAATTCATCATTTCTTTAGGTTCGGTCAAGAGGGAGTGATTTTGATTTCCTGTGGTGTTTTCTTTGATTATTGCTTTGCATCTGTGAATAAGTACAGATATTCTGACCTTATCATTAAGTTACTCATGACATATTCCTCTCTAATCTTTGATTACTTATGTGATTTGTTTCATTTGCTCTGAGCCTTTTATTTTGGCTCTCTTATATGATCTGTTATTATGTTCTATCTGAACCCTGCTATGCTACCTTTGATATTTGAACCTTTGGCATTGAACCTTTGCTATGATTCCTTTGAAATGAACTTTGATATGAGATTTGCTCTTGAACTCCTTTTCATTTGAGACCCTAGCCACTATTTGTTTCCTACCATGAAGTTAAACATGCCGTGTTCATTGATGCAACCTTTGGCATGACTCATGAGTGAGTGAGATATTTCTTACCCCGTCCCCATGTTGATAATAATATGCGCATTAATGAAGATTATTATTTGTTCTAAAGGGGAGTATGATGCATCTAATTTGTTTGTATTTGGATGGATTATGACTTATGAAATATATGTATATTTGGTGACTGATGTTTGGTGGTGCATTCCACGTCTTATCCATATTTTGGAGCTCGCGACACCATGTATTACTAAGAAATGATTTGTTGGGCATTAGGTAATTGACTCGATTATTGATTTTCTGATTCATCTGACCTTACACTATGAATGGACTTCTATTTGTCTTAACCTTAGATTTGTATTCCTTTGATCATGTCTTGTGATATCCTGTGCACTCTTGTATCGTATCTTTGCTTTTCCGTTATCTTTTGCGTCGATTATATATATCTGTTCACTGGGCTATTTGTAAGCTCACCGCACTTTTCTTTTCCCTTTCGGCAGGTATCTAAAGCTAGGAAGCTGGGGTAGCTTAGTCGGGATTATGATACTGAGTGTGGACTTACCCTAGAGATCTTAGTTTTGATATATGATTTGTTACTTTTCGAGACATTCGTTATTTCGGTTATTTCGTTTGGATATGTCTGTCTTTTAAGAACTTATGTACCTTAAGTCATGTTGACTTATTTTCCTTTGGTTATTTATTTAAGACTTCCGCTGTTTATTGCCTTGTTGTTATGATTATTTTATGCTTGATGACACTACCATATTTGTAATACTTCTAACCTTTTGGTCGGGGCGTTATACTAACTCGCATCCGTTTTTTGTTATCCTTTTGGTTTATATCAAGGGGAAATTCGTCACTTCATAGCAAATAGTTAATCTTATGGACCAAGCATGCAACATTGAGTATTAAACTTCCACCACCACCCACCACCCTCACCACCACCCTCACCACCGCCCTTACCACCACCCTCACCCACCACCACCATCCACCAATGCCACTCACCACCACTAGGTTCATAAAATGCCAATACAGATCCATTATACAAAACAATAAAGATCAATAGGTTCATAAAATTCTAACTCAAATACAAAGGGGGGACATCATAAAGCACACGGATATGCATTAAAGAGTAAAAAAAGCTACTAAGTTCTATAACTGAGTCCAACATTAACTTTTTATATAAGAGCATAAACAAATCTATATTGTATTGGAATAACAATGGTAGATGGTAAAACTTCACAGCATTAGGAAGGTTATGTTCTTCACCTTTCACACCCTAAACAACAATCTTACAACACATGTACACCTACTGCAACTTACAGAAAACTACAAACAGCTCCAACTTTATTTTTTCAAGAGATTGATTGATAGAGTAATTCAACCTTTTTCCTAACTCCTTGATATTATCTTACAGATATTTACAAAACCACATAGATGGCAACTCTTGCCTTCATAATCTGTCTCTATTTATGCCATATGATTTTTTAGACCACTATGTTTTATACCTTTTCAATTCGGGGAGGTAGTTCAAGATCAAGTTCTCTTCCTACATTTCAGCAGGTGGCGCTTTTGTATAATCACATCACAACTTGTAAAGTTGTATTTGTGATTATTGTGTTAATATAGTTACTAGTTGGTTCACCACATCTTGGTTCATTCATTATTTTGAAGTTGAATTTCAAGTCTATCGTCTTCTTATAAATCAGTCGTTATTTTCTTCTTAGATATTTCACTTCATTTTCTTTAAGACTAGGCTCATATGCATGCGCAGAGAGGGTTTCAAGGAACCCTGTTTTAGGATAGGAGAAACTTCACAAGGCAGGAGCGTTGCGTTTATCATAATAGGTGTAATATGGAGGACTCACAACCAGTCTTTCCAAATGAAAACGAAGCACATATGCACCACCAAGATTAGAAAAAAAGTTGTCCAAATTACAAAACTCTAAGGGAACATGAGACTGAACTAAGATAGCGTCAAACTGAAGACACAGGAAAATGTAACGGCAATTTTACTTGTTGTTTCCCAAACAACTTAAGCAATAACTGATTATCATCAAGGTCATGACGGGTTGAGCTTACAGCTACAGCAAAGCCAAAATAGGCTGTAAACTTTGACCCATGTATGCAATACAAAGAAATTTAAGATTTTTCATGCTCCCTCCCACCCTATATATGTCTCTATATACACTTATATTCACATTTACAAATTCATTAACTTGTAATTATACATTAACATTATGGAAATCGTAAGGGGGGGGGGTGAATACGTTTCCTTTTAAAATCTTAAATGATTTCTATCCAAGATTACCGAACAATGCGGACACAATATGATAAATGTTCACATAGTAATACATCAAATCATAATAATACAAACCAACACATAAATGCAAGTATAAATATAAAGCAATAAATGCAAGTATAAATGTAAAGAGATAAGTGAAAGGAAATGCAAACCGGACACGATGATTTATAGTGGTTCGGTCATGAAGCACCTCTTCGCCCTACTCCACTCCTCGAGTACCCAACTTGAGAGTTGCTTCACTAGTTAGCAAGCTCCCTTATGGCGGAGAAAACCGTACACAACTTTTGCTTATATCAATTTCCGACACTAAGCTAAATGTCAAGTTCTAATCTTAGCTAGAAACAATCTATCACGACTTCACAACTTCTTCACTACTTTCACGACATCACAACACAACTTCACAACTACACAACTTCTTTACGCCTTAGTATTCTTTACCACACTACTTCACTACTTCACTTCACGACTTCACTACCCTTCACAACATTTCTATACCTCACTTCACAACTTCACTTCAACTAGACACTACTTTGATCACACTGATCTATCTAAACTTCCTATGATCACCATGATCTAACAACTATACACACCATGATCACCATGATTAAGATGGACTCGATCTATACATTGTGAATGTAAGACATGTCATGAATGCACTAACTAACCTACATAACTAAGTAACTTATGAAAGACGAATGTTTCTTCTCTTTCACTTGAATGGATGGAATGATTGAATCGCAGTGTGGGGGGGGGGTGGGGGTCAAAAATGGAGGGAGAGTAAAAAACTTATAATAAGTTAAGTGATCAAAGGAAAGGGTTTGAAAGGAGGTTTTTGATCAGAGAAAACTGTGTGCAAAGAGGTGAGAAAATATGTGGAAACAGTCTACTATTTATAGGAAAAATATTCATTTTTTCTTTGGGCGGTCCCCTTAATTATACAAGGGCGGTCCCCTTAATTATGGCTGGTCCCTTTAATTAATTAAGGGGCCCCCATTTTTCAGACGCTCTCTTTTTTGCCTTTTGTGGGGAAGGTTTTTTTGGAACTTTCTAGCCGTTTTTGGGTAGAAAATTTGAATTCAAAATATTTATTTTGAATAAAACATTTCTTATAAATACAAAAATATTTTGTATATGTTTTTTTTAAATGTTTGTCCCATTTTATAAAAAAATGTGAGGTTTGGAAAAATAAAAAAATTTCTTTGATCATTCAACAAATTAAAGTTTTGTTTGTCATCACCATTAGTGATTACGTCGGGTAGAATTTAAATTATTTGTTGAAGAAAACATGAGAACATTGAAAATGTAGACCTATGAATTATGATTTGTGATTATGGAAGTAACTTAAGCACTTACGTTATGTGTTATAAGGTACTATGTTTTGTTCCATCACCAAAACATGAAGAGAATGTATAGATTAAATATCGTAATGTAATATTTCTACCAACAATCTCCCCCTTTTTGATGATGACAAAAAATATAAACTATAACTCATAGTAAAATATATAAGTTACTTGTTTACACTTCTTCTCCCCTTTTTGTCAAAACAAAAATGTGGACTTCTAGACGAGACTTTTACTACACTTCAGCTCTTTAATCAAAGAGGCGAGCTTGCAATCTCCTAAGTAAAGTTTTCCCCCCCCCCGCCCACTGTAATTCTATCAATCCCTTTTAAACAATGACACCCCTTGAAGATTGACTCAAGTGGATCCATGGATCAAATTAGTTGCAAACTCTTAACCTACATCAATGGTTAGTTTCGTGCAAAAAAAATATAGGGATGAAATACACATATCAAGAAATGTATAAATGTCTTAAACGGTTGCGAATGTAATGGCTTAGACATTTGAAAATGCTCCCCCTTAGTGTATGCTCCCCCTTGATTGGGGCACCAAGAAATCGAGTAACGGAAAAGTGCTACAAAACAAAGTTAGTAGAAAAATGCACATATATATAATGATGATGATAGATATATATGCAAGACATTTAGTGGGGAACAAATCATGTATGTTTTAGGTATATGCACTCTAAAGTGTAGCACTAAAGACAACAACCTAAATAAAGAAAAATGATGAATGCTTAAGACATGAAAATGTTTAGGAACCAATGACAAGATTCGACTTACACATGCTTAAGGACTAAGACTTGACCAACAAGTCTTATTTTGAGAATGACTCCTTCCAAGATGTCATATGGATAATAAGTATTAACATATGATGATGTGGTTTGAATAGACTAAGTGTTGTATTGAGAGATTTCTTAAAATCCTCAAGAATTTCTTTGTTACTCATTATGTATGCTTTTCATGTTTTGGGGTGTTTAAGGAAAAAACATTATCGTAGGGTAAGACTTTAGGTCAACTAAATGTTGAGAAAGGATGATTGGTTAGAGGAAACAATAAACTAAAAAGGATGAGCGTGAATGGAAAAGGAATGTGTAGACAATATGTTTGTTTGTATGTTTTGTTGGTTTTATGTTTATTAACAAGAGTAAAAATGTGAAAAATGGTGGAAGAAAAGTAAATACACGACATTGTGATGACTCAACAATACTTAAAGGTTGAATATCTTCTTTGTGTTCTTCACTTTCTCAAAAGTGGAAATGAACAAATGAAAGACAACGACCTTTATGAAGGTTGAAATATATCTTCTTGTGTTCTTCTCTTGCTTAAAAGCGGAAATGAACAAATGAAAGACACGATATTGTGATGACTTCAACAACACTTTGAAGATTGAATATCTTCTTTGTTTCTTTACTTGTTAAATGAGTGGAAATGATTGGATGAGACGCTATTCATTACGAAATTCACTTGACTTTTGACAACATAGCACACATGCAATGAGTGTTAGGATATGAGGATGAATGCATTTCATTACGAATTCCCTTGACATTTGACAACATAGGCCACATGCTTATGAGTATTGGGATAATGAAGTGATACACAATTCATTACGAAGTTCACTTATGGTGAATCTTCTCTGAAGATGACAATTGGATGACTCAGAGGTTGATAGAGTAAGGATGACTCGGTTTTTCATTTCACTTTGGTGATTTGGGGATGTACTAGAACTAGTGATCACTTAATAAGAGTGAATAATAAGTTAATGGATGTTTTGAGAGTATGGCAGAAGTGTAATCTGTAGTTTCTAGTGAATAAAAATCACCTATGTGAGTTCTTGAGAGTGTCTGGTTAAAGGATATATGTGAAGATGTGTGTTTTCCCTTCCTTTCTAATTCGTACTCATCCGGACATAAATTTTGGAATAAAAAGAATAGGTGAAGAGAAATAACGACGAAAGCGATGAGCTTGACAATGTCATGACGGATGACGGTTAGCATACGATGAACTTCATCCGCGAAGTTATGTAGCCCTTCTCGAGTATTGCGAATGTTCATAGAACAATCACACGACTTGGTAAGAGGTTGTCTTAAAGGTGGTAGCAGAAATGTGGATGGAAGATATTAACCATCTATATTAATAAATAGAGGCGACAAAAGGTTTTTGTGAAACGACTTAGACAAGAAATAATGAGTGACAATTTAATTGCATTTTCGCGAATTAAAAAATGATAAACATTTGGATGAAATGATTAAGTAGAATTTGAGATTTACTATCAAAACGTATCTACTAGTAACAAGACTATTAAAATGAGAATGTGTCAGAACCCTATAATCCTACACTCATTTCAGTTGCAAGGAATGACAGAAAAAAAAGATGGAAGATATGGGAAGAATTCTAGAGAGAAGTTAGAGGAAAAGTGGGTTGGCTTATATAACAATGTCCTACAAGAAATGAATCAACCAACCACCTTCACCGATACTTGGTGAGGGTGTATATATACTAAGACTAAAAGTGCTTGCAATCCTTTAGTAATCTACGGGCCAGGCTCGGGATTACTTTGGGCTTTCATACCCAAATACGAGACCGATTAGATTACAAATAAGACCTGTTTACACCGTCTAAGCCATACACGTATATTAATTTAGTACCTAGAGACCTAAAATACTTAGGAACGAACTTCATTGTTTGACTCATAGTTTAAGGCTAACAATCTCCCCCCGAAGTGAGTTTTATTTGTGACACTCCTTCGTGAAATCAATGAGATTACTTTTTTTTCGTTAACACCTTGTGATCTTTGTCTCTGTCTACGTTGTAGGCTTGTTCCTTCATGCTTTGTGATCTTTGATCTTGAGCCTTTGTCATTGTCTTTAGACTTCGTCTTTTCCGTCCGAGATCTTTAAATCTTTATCCTTCCGTCTTGATCGTCTTTGCCACCTTGCGATCTTGTGTCTTGACCAACATGCTCATACTTTGCATCATCTTGAAAGCTTGCTAACAATCTCCCTTGATAGACTTTATATCTTTGAAGGAAGATCTTGTATATCAGAGTTTGTGCGGAAGTCTTTGTCTTTAATTCTTGAGCTCTCATGATTCTTGAATCTTGATGCTTATAGTATGTCTTTGTAGTTTGAGCATGAGCATGTGGTAATGAATCCGACTTCAGCTGGAATGAGGCATCACCATCTCCATCTTTATGTATCCTGAAATAAAACAGTTAGCAATAAAGCGGGTGGACGAATATGGCTTTGTCATTCGTTCGGATTTGGTTAGATTAACCTCCGGTTCTGTAGGACCATTTTACAGTATAAATACTGTACCTGTGATCAGGTAGATTCAAAGAATCTCCTTGACAGGGTTTCCAGCTCAAAGCGTAGGATCTTCTAACACAGATGTATATTAATTTACCAGCTTCTAGTTTCTCATTATCGAAAAAAAGTAAAATGGGTCTCAAAAGCAGACAACACGGTAAGAGTGAATCAGATAGTTACTATCTTTCTGATTAAGTCGTCAATTCATTTCCTGGAACAAGTTTGATTCACATTGAATCGCACCATCATTTCTTTCCAGTTGACACAAGTTTGATTCATATAGAATCTCGCAAGTCACCTATCAAGAGCTTGTTTGATGCTGGCTCAAAGACAAGATTTCCATCTTCATTTGATAAATAATCATCACTGCCTCGAATGTTCTGGCACAATCTCATGGATAAGTCATAGGAACTCTTGTTAACAGCTTGTGAACTTAATTGGTGTTCAACAAGTGTTAGTACTGGAATGTGTCCTAATGAGATTTATTTAATGGATCTATTGGCTCTAGACTCGATTAGTGCGTTTCGGTTTGAGTAATCGGAGGCTGGAGCAGACTGCCACCTATTCAATATTAACTAACTCAGATATCTCCGTGACAAATGAGACAAGTTTCTTTTGAGAGAAACCCGAATGGCTGGGAAGGGTTGTGCATTACATCACTGGGTCCATGATGTCATCTTCAATGTCAGCAATCAACATTGAAATTCTGACAGCATATGTATTGACCCGGTTTCTGCCTAAGTTGTGTGGAGGGCTACTTTCTTTACACCCTTTATCCATACATTTCTTTTTAATTCTTCAACCCCTTCAATGCTTACCAAGACGTCATTACTAACACCTTGTTGTGATTGTTCCAGTGTTAGCTCAATCTTAGTCGGCATTCTTCCCTTATACACATTTATCTCCAATCATACCTAAGGACTGCTATTTCTAACTATGGGATGTCCATGAGGTAGATCCCCTCTGGTTCTGGTTGGATCATAGGACAAATACCTAACCTTACCACCTTATGACTTTAGAATCGTCATGAAATAAGATGTTGTAGGGTATGAGATCGTAACCATAAAACCTTTTTCGAAGAGTATCAAGCACTTTGAGTCGATAAGATCACTTATTATTTTCAAGATCACATTTTAAATACATTTCTCTCTCAATTTCTCCCCTTATTTTAATTACTAATTCACTTAGTTTTTGAAATACTTTGTGATTAAAATTTGTCTTGAAATACCATTGGGAAATCTTTTACTTATCAAGAATTACATGGAACATAAACCATTTGCTTCCCCCACAATATACATATTGTTTGACACCAAAAACAAAGATACCAAGTTGTAAAACAATAAAAATTTAAGGTTGAACACTTATCATCTTATAACTACCATTCAATTGAAATAGTCGATAATATATTGTAGTTTTATATAAGAGAGACTTTTTGGGAATGGTATGAATACATAAGAATGGTCGTGAGATGATGTATCCAAACTCATTAAATGTTATTTTTTGAAAAACTCTCCTTTGAAAGATGAAGTGTTGAACACAAATTTTAGGAAAGATTAATAATCGTCATGAGAAAATCTTGTACAAAAAATTATGTTCAAATTTTTGAAAAACATCATGTTAGAAGACTTCTCTTCCAACTCTAAGGGTAAGCGCACTTATACGTACACTACACTTTTTCTTGAGCTTAAAACTTTGAATATCTAGTAAGAACATCTCAAGACCGAGAAAAGTTGAATTTCTCGTTGTTATGATAAGTTATCTTTATAGATAAAACTTTCCTTTATTTGAAGTTCGGGTTACGTAATGATATTTGCACATAAGCCATCAAGAAAAATTAGAAATGACATGTTTTGAAAGCATTTGAAACTCCTGTTCGAACTTCATTTACACGCCCGTGTCGATATTAATCAACATTTCTAGGTACGTAAATGTTATCGATTCCAAGAGACATGTCGAGAAGAATATTTTTTGAAACATTTTCTGATTTTTTTTGATTTTGTATTTTCTTTTTGAAATTTTATATTTTTGTATTTTTCTTTTTGAAATTTTATATTGTTGTATTTTTCTTTTTTTTTAAATATGTACATGATGTTTGATGAGGCATCAAGCAGATTCATTTGTCAGAACCTCCAGATTTGCTGGAGTCAAACATCTCATACCAATTCGTCTGACGAGATACTGAAACCTTTCTTCGGAATGGCTTTATAAACAAACATGTCAGTCAATGGTATATCATTATGACAAAGTACAATTCAATTATAAGTAACGTTTTTAACCTGTTCTTTGATGAAATGATACCGAGTATGGATGTGTTTGGTACGGGAGTGCTACACGGGGTTACATGATATTGCTATGGCTGACTGAGAGTCGCAATACAACGGTATTTTGTTGTAGTTGAAGCCATAATCTTGAAGTTGTGTCTGCATCCACATTACTTGAGCACAACTTGCAGATAACACCCACTATTCAGCCTTTGCGGTATGACCATTGCAGTACAAATCTTGCTTCTTATGACATCTCAGCTGACTAGCTTATCACCTAGGACTTATTCCTCCAAATGCTTATGCAGTATCAACGCAACGCTGATCGGCACATTAAAAAGCTGTTAGCTCAAAGCCAGAACCCTTCGTATACCCGAGATCCATGTGAATGGTAACCTCTTAGAGTATCGAAGATCCTTTTTAACCTCTTTGAGTGTTTTCCGTCCGATCTTGCTTTGATATCTTGCACAATAACATACAACTTGCACTATGTCTAGACAACTATAATGTCAGATACACTGAGTGACCCGATTTTGCTACGGGAACAGTTTGGTCCTACGAGTTCACACTCAAGTCTGCAATCAAATTTAGGTTTCGTAGCCATGGTGTACCAATAGCCTTGTCCTTTTCCATACCATTTTTTTTTCAGAATCTCCTAAAGTATACTTGGGCCTGAATGATAAAGATATACCGCGTGGGGATGTTGGGATCTGAATTCCTAAAAGAATTTCATTTCCCCCATTAAGGACATCTCAATCTAAAACCGTGCATTTACGTTTTCAAAGCGTTTTGAAAATTTAGGTTTTTTGGAACCAAAAAAAATGTCATCAAACGAGAATGTCCTCCCCCATATTTTATCGTGAATAGGGGTCGGGTCAATGATACCTTTAGTAAAACCTTTGGAAATCAAGAATTTTGAGAGTTTATCATATACAGGCCTTAGAGCTTGTTTCAATCCATATAGAGCTTTCCTTAGACGTAAACTTTGTCTGGATGATCAGGATCAACAAATTCGTCTGGTTGTGCAACATAAACCTCCTCCTTCAATAGACCATTAAGAAATGCCATTTTCACGTCCATCTGATAAATTGGAAAAGACTTGTGTGCACATTATCGTCAAAAAACCTGACACCTCTAAGAGCAACTAGAGCAAATGATTCTTCAAAATCAATACCCTCATTCTTGCTAAACCCTTTTGGCTACAAGATGTTCTTTGTTCTAATTACATTTGGTCTTCATCCTTTTTGTTTTTCCATAACCCCTTTAGCTTGATTATGTATCTTATGGCCAAAAGGTTGTCAACGAGTTCCTAGAATTGTAGTTATGTCAAATTGATGAAGTTCTTCCTGCATTGCTTCTATCCAAGCACGAATCACATGCTTCCTTAATGTTTTTTTTTCGGTTCAAAAATACTCACGTAATTGCGAACATACACTTTTTTTAGGATCTGTAGCAAGTAGTCGTCTTGTTTGCACTGGCTTGGATGGATTTCTACGAACATGAAGTATTAATAGGTATCTTTTGTCCATCGGGTATTTGGAATCTTGAGGTGAATTTGAAGGTATGCACAAATGAAATACCAATATGTGCTGAGGAAGACTCATATGTTCGTGTAACGGTATATACAGAATGGATTGGTAAATTCTGCTTGAATTACGTTGTTTCGCTCAGCATGAACTTTTGTTGAGTAGATGATTCTGATGGAGTTTGAATATTATTGAAGGTAGTGTGTCTTTTTGAAAAAATTAATTCTCTAGATGGAGAAGAAGACTTGTTGACACGAGAAGTAAACCGACATTGAAAATCCAACGTAAAAAGGTACCAAAAGAAGATCCAACTCCTGTTGTGATGGAACTGTTGTATCTGCTGAAGGAGAAACATTTTGTAGTTCTGGTGCGGGGTCAGGGTTGTCATAATCTGACGCCTTTTGTCGTTGGGGAACGAGGCCTGAAGTGTCATTAGCAACAGACGTCTCTGACATCTCTTTGATCTCATCAAATATGAGATGGATGGATTCAACTATTAACCTTGTTCTCTTGTTATAGATACGATATCCCTTTGACTGAGTGGAGTATCCCACCAAAATGCACGGATCCCCTTTTTCTTTCATCTTATACAAATTATCACCATCTCTTGTTAAGTAACAATGGCAACCAAAGATTTAATGTGTATTTAAATTGAGGGTTTTCTGTTCCCATTAATGATGTGATATGCCGATTTTCTCATGAGTTGGATGAGATTGATCTGTTTTGAGTATAGCATGAGTTGTAATTGCTTCAGCCCAAAAGAATAAGGAGTTTTAAGAACCAAAGCTCGTTCGAAGCAGCCGCAACCGAGAAGACAGTTTTGTATTTCGACAACGCGATCATTTCAGGTGTTCGAGGAGTAAAGTTTTGATGCTCAATTCCGTTCTTCTTTGAAAGAATTCATTAAGTGTCTTGTTTTAAGAACTCAGTGCCTTCCTGTCAGTGCAAACATAAATTACTAGGGCCTTGAAAGAATTTTTCTTTTGGATCAATCATGAGAAAGTCTTTTTTAAAAACTATTTCTGGCGTTCATCTTGAACGTAGAAAGAGAGTCCAATGTATCTGGAGTAGTCATTGATGAATATACCAGAATATATTTCTTCCCATTTATGCTTTGCAACCGCATTGGACCACAATAATTTCCATATGAACAAATTTAACCGTCCTTTTAAACTGGAACAAATACATCTTTGACTTGAATGAACATCATATTTACTTTACTCACTCAAACTTCAAATAAGAGGAACATAGTTGACTCCTTGTCATACCAATAGTTTGGTAACCAATCACAACATCTTTCCTTTGAAATCAATTGATGTAAGTCGAAAGTTTGAGAATGAGAAAGTCTTCGAAGCAATAACCACGCTTGAGTTGTGATGCTTTAGCCATATACAGATTGGAAGTTGATGAAGTTTGTTTCTTGAAGAGAAATTGTATAAAGATCCAGTCATTTCCTACGATTAACCGGTTAGTAAGTCGTTTCCCCTGAAGATCTCTAACAAAACACGTAGATTTCCGAAATCCAACCTCCAAATCCGCATCACGAGAATTGACCAACCAAAACAAGTTGTGATTAGAGACCTTTGACGTAGTAAAAACCCTTTTGATCATGATATTTCCTTGAACCAAATCTCCATAATCAAGAATTGGAGCAAATTTGATCATTGCCAAACAAACGTACCCAATATTTTTAAAAAAATTGTACAGCAGAGATAGATGCCCGTCATGTGCTTAGTGCATCCAGAGTCAACAATGAATATGATGATTGTGTACAATCGCAAGAGAATTAGAGGACGAATGGAATACATTGACAAATGGATCCTAAAGTGTTTAGAGAGTTTTAAGACATTAGTAATCCTAGATACATTTATCTAATGAAAAAACCATAACTTTCTTAGTTACACTAACTTTTTGTTCCTAAAACATTTAGGAACCCATTTCCCTTTTTTGTCTTTAGGACCCTTATATGCTAGCTGATGGGCATTGTTGTGCTATCCAGCATTTTTACGCCTTACTAGTCTTCTTATACAACATCCTATAGTAACTCTTTGAATTTGTGATAGTGGATTCTGATGCAACTATTTTCTTATGGGGTGTTGCAACAGATTTATTTGCTTGACTTTTGGGTTTTCTAGTACTAATAGGCACTCCATTAGGCTTCTTAGTTCTAGCATTCACGTCTTTTAAAAACTTAGAAACACAAGCATCATGATTCGCATTAAACACACATTTTCCACAAGTAGCACGGACAGCATTAACATTTGAAGTTCTGGAATTTAAACTGTCATTACACGTAGTTACAGACTTTGTTTGATTAGAAATACTAGAAATCCTAGGGTGTTCTTCTACTTAAGTCTTCTTAAACTTCATATGACTAGTGTTTGGCACGACCTTATCTTTCATTTGATTGCTCCTAGACTGTGGTCTTCTAACAT
Organism: Tanacetum coccineum; assembly: GCA_026074375.1. Taxonomy (NCBI): domain Eukaryota; kingdom Viridiplantae; phylum Streptophyta; class Magnoliopsida; order Asterales; family Asteraceae; genus Tanacetum; species Tanacetum coccineum. Next base: position 35,033 of record BQNB010007407.1, on the reverse strand, counting down.
TAGTTTTGTGAGCTACTCCTGTAGATGTAGATACGCGAGGATTAGTATTCCTAGAAGTCTGATTCAATTGTGGTGCTTTAGTTTGTGTGGTACTACTTGCAATTCGATACATGCCTGGTTTAATCACATTTGTGTTTCTTACAGCTTGCGTTGCTGTTTGAGGCAAATTCTGTGGAGTGACTAGTTTTGATAAACCCTCTAACTCAATAGTTTTTAAAACTGACTTTTTCTTTGCAAAATATTTTCTCTCAAGAGAGTCTGAAAAAGGAGCTGGTTTTCCTAAAACTGAATGGGTTTTTGGAATCCGTATGAGCAATTGTTGTTCGAAACAACAGATGGTTTATCAAACTTAGTGTCCACCAGATTTTCCTTTGCATTTTTCATGAGATTCTTTAACTTCACTTATAGCAATGTTCTTGTCCTTGCAATTGAGCTTTCAAATCTTGTATTCAAAATAATTGTTCACGTTCCTTTTCGAAATACATTTACTGCTTTTTCTTTGCAAACTGTGTCATTTTTCAGTTGTTCTTGACATTGTTGTAAAGCGATTTCAAGAGAAATTGAGTGTTTTTCTAATTTAGCAAAACGCTATAAAGCTCATGTAAATCTCTTTACATCAAATTCCATTTATTCAGAAAGCTTTTTGTCTGACACCATACAAAGATCCACATGTCCCTGACTTTATGAAGATATAAGCAATTGTAATTTCAGTGATCTCATCTAAATCAGATGAAGATTGCAAATAAGAACACATAACATCTTTAGACCACATTCTTGCAAAAGCTAATCATACATGTTGATAATTCTGCCCTTAATCAGATTTAAGTTTCATAGTTTCATCTTCAAGAGATTCAACGTACTTAAATCTTCATGCATTTCTTGCTTAAAGTTCATGTACAAATTGAATACTATCATTCCTGATCTTAAGGGCAATGTCAGCAAACATGTCTTGACTAAGGATTATACATATCTTGCACAGTTGGCTTACGAGATGAAGAAGGTCGTTTGAATGGTTTACGCCATGCATGATCGACAATTTTTTTTCAGATGATTTACTATATTATTTCGACATGACATTATTGCTGTTCTACTTTTGCTTATTGATTTAGAACACTCGTAAAAATCTATGTTTTTGACAAATATTTTGGTTTTGTTTTCACAAATGATTTTCTCCACATTTCTTCTTATTTCATTTTGCTGTACGAAACTAAATTTATAATGTTAGATTCGGGGTTTTAAAAAATTTCATAAATACTATTTAACTTTGTGTAGTCAAGAAGGTTTCACTAAGTCTTTATTCAGTATTTGATCTCGTTATCAAGATTCAGAGTCTCTTCCCGTCTGGGACAAGTCTGTTTTGTAGGATCATATTGTCATTGGGATCCTATACAAACATGGTAACTCATTTTTGAGCCTTTTAGAGGTTACATTGGATTGGCAAAGGTAGGTCTTCTCATTAAATGTACGGCATTTGGGTGCTAACAAATGAATGTTTGGATTGATTGACTCCCGTTATGTAAACAATTCATCAAAAACTTTAAACTGGATTTTTCCCTTGAAATTAATTTGTCAATATCCTTTTTCTTCCTTAACTTCAAATCCGTTAATACCTTGTTTTTCTCCTTGACAAGACCTTCGTAATGTGACTTGGTTAAAAGACTCTGTTTGACTAACTCATCATGTTTCTCTTTGACAACTAAAATTTCATAGGCTTTAATTTAAAAACATTCTTTTATGTCAAAAAATTTTGAGCTAATAGTCCTAGAGTTTCACTTTAACCTTCGTTTCAAAGTTTTGTATCAGTCAACTGTAACGAACATATACAGGCTTAAACCTCTCAAACTCAGTCAGTTTATTTGAATGCAACTAAGCAACTATCCTGAATACTATTAGATTCCCCTAGAGTTCTACTAGTTTTCGCAAGAATAGATTTGCACTTAGTTAACTCTTGAGTCAATGTTGCATTTGCTTTCTTTAATTGCTTTTCAATCTTTTTATTATCCATCCGACTCAAGCTATAAATTACATTAAATTAGCAAGTGCAAACTCACTCATCATCACATTCTACATCATTAATGGTCCCATCCTGAAGATCATTATCATACATATCCGTGTGAATTCAGGAGTGACATACTATCACACCGTTTCCACTGAACATTTGTTACTAATGGATTCAGATAGGACAAAAGTTGTATGTCATTTGGAAAACACATTATTCGTCATTATCGTTAATGTAATACCCGGTTCCAATGGCCAGCATCTGTGCCCTAAGTCTGCATTAGGAACCTCCATGAATCTTTGCACATGTAACTGTAATGTACCTTCCAACTCTTGTTCATCAATCGCTTCATCCCTGTCTGCTAGCCCAGTCAGATTTGCTTCTGCTTGAAGTTGAACACCTTTCACAGCTTGTTTACACAAAAAGATTGCAACGATCTTTCCCTGTGTGATACGTGGAGTCTTTAAAACCCGTTTTTTGGCTTTTCCTGCATTCCTAGCGATAAGGGGGGAAAAAAACCTTTAAATTCCTTGCAGTTAAAACACTGTATCCCAGACTGTTGCACTACTGAACCACCTACAGTTTCCCTAGCCCCACAACTTCACTGCCCTCTGATTCCAAACTGTCCAGTCCTGATTGTCATTCTTGTACCTTGGAGTAGTAACTTCACATTCTTGTTTCTAGTGTTTGAGGAAGTTCTGAGGTTGGTTTGTTGGTAGGATTTGTAGAGTTTTCTTGAGAAGTATTTTACTTTGCAATGAGAGCCAAAAATTTTTTCTGCATTTCTTTTATCCTCTGAGCTTTACAGGATCACTGTCTTCTTCAAAAAGCTAACTCAGTTGGTGGTGTGATTGGTTTGGCTATCTCTTTGCCTTTGTATCTTGTAGTTCATGAGATCTGGTTGGAAGTGAAGCTTTTGATGTTGGTGCATATGATTTATGAGACTTTGATGTTTGGTAATAGGTTCTTGAAGTGTTTGAGCAGTAGCAACAAGTGCTAATGGTTAGCATTCATGGCCATTCTTCAGCAACTGGAAGATCATTAACTTCCTTTTGGTATTGTTTCAGAATGTCAAAGAGCATTATGGTATGAACTTCATCTAACTTTGTTGTTGCTTTTCACATTGTGACAATCTTGACCATTCTGGTTGAAGTTGCTGAAGAAATTGAACATTGACTTGCATCGTTGCAACTGTCAAATTGTTTCTGATCATTTCATTCATCATTTTGTAGAATCTTGTGTAGTAAGACTCAATTGTTTCTCCATCGTGAGAGGTGAATTGACCAAACTCCCAAAATAAGTTTGTCTTGACATCTTGAATATTGAGTGATTCACCTTGTTGTAGCCTTTCGATGGCTTCCCACATTTCTTGAGCTGTCTGACATGCATCAACAGTTGAGTATATTTCGTCTCCAATTCCAGTCAATATCAAATGAATCGCTTCTTTTTCTGATTCATAATGAGCTCTGTTCTCAGGAGTCATATTCGTAACAGTCTCGACTGTTGTTTGTTCAGGAACTGCTGGAGAATCCTCTGTAGCAGGAACAGCTGGTGTTGTGACAAACGTTGGAGTGTAGGGACCTTTAAGAATGCACTTCCGTAAGGCATCACCATTTGGTCTTGTATCAATGTATCGTAAGAACCGTGATCGCCATTGTGCATATCGTCCTGTTGCAAGCATTGGTGGACGATCCCTTGAACCTGCTGCCATTATGTTGTTATGCATTTGACTGTCGGTTGTGGAAGTTACACTTGGAGTTGTCATGATGAATGATTAAAGAATTATGAAGTGAAAAATGATTGAAGGATCTTAAGTGTTATGAGGTGTTGATTGGATTGTGGTTTTAATTGAAAGTAATTAATTTCCACGGGATTTTACAAGTCAAGGATTTAAACCGAGAAATTGAGTTCTTTCGCGGGATTTTACAAAATCGAGAGAAAACCGTGAAAAGTTAATTGTTGTTGTTAAAGTTTGTTGATTATGTGTCCTTGTAGTCCAAATTAAAGTCCAAAGTCCTTGTATTTAGTCCATGAAGTTTGTTTGTCTTGATGTGATGTTTTGATTAAGCGGTGATTAATATATATTCCCAAATTCGGTCGAAATTTTTTTCGGGAAATTAGGGTTTCAAAACATGTGTTTTCAATGGACAAAACGCAATGACTTTAGTCAAAACGCAAGAGTTCTTGGTCAAAACGCAACACTTGATCAAAACGCAACAATTGATCAAAACGCAACATCTTGTTTCGATCCAAACAACACACCACTCATTCGGTCCTGAAGATGAGATCGTTCGATCCTCGAAGAAAAATCTAGTTCGGTCCAATCAGAAACTACTCGATCGGTCTCGAAGGATGAGACTCGTTCGATCCTCAAAGGAAAGTCTAGTTCGGTTCCAAGCTAACAAGCCCCGTTCGGTCCAAACTAAAGTTACTCGTCGGTCCTCAAAGAAAGACTAGTTCGGTCCAAACTGAAAAACCCTCGTTTCGGTCCTTGAAGTGAGATCTAGTTCGGTCCTTGAAGCACGCCTTCTAGTTCCGGTTCTATTGGTTGTCACTCGGTTCGTTTGAGTGCACCAACAAAAAAAAACAAAAATAACATGATCATTTTCGTCCTTGTGTTTTTCTTAGCACGCACGAAATAACCACGACTAAAAGCTTATAAGCCAAGAAAAAACCAAATCGAACCACTTGATTATAAAAAACGAAAACCACAAAAAAAATTACAAACACTAATCAACAGCGAAACTAACAAAAAAACTAAAACCCACCTCGTTAGCGAGTGATACAAAATGTCCGGAACCCAATATCACCTTCACTTCATTATTGAAAAAAAAAACAAGAAAAATAAGAAGATAAGAAATTGGGGAGAATTGTAGAGGAAGTTAGAGAGAGAAAGGTAGAGAGAAGAAAATGATGGATGATTACTTGCAAAAATTACAATGAGAATTAACAAAGAATCAAAACACCCTCTCCTTACTTGGGTGGGGTTAATTTATACGTAATACAGAGGCTTTAATGCCTTGGTTTCTACGGGCCGGGCTAGGGATTATTGGCTCTTTGAGCATCATAGAGTTTTTTAAGATTAGCATAAGACTCTTTACACTTATTTGAACATGAAATTACCTCTGTGTCTGAGTCTGAGCTGTTGCAAGCCATCAAAGCATAATCTTCATCTTCTGAATGATGTGACCAATCCACACCTTCTCCATCAACTGTCACCAATGCCTTAGAATCCTCCTTTTGTGCAGTTCTGCTCCCATCCTTGTTTCCAGAATTCCATGCATCCCTCCTCCTGTTATCTTGAGTTCCCTTGAATCTACACTCTCTAGCAAAGTGACCTGTTTTGTGGCAATTGTAGCATTCCACTTTGGTTTTATCAAAGCCAACAGCCTCTTTTGCATCAAATTGTAGCTTTCTACCAGTCTTCTTGTAAAACTTTTTCATTCTCATTGAGATCATGGCCACTTGCCATTTCAAGTCCATTTCTTCAAGGTCATATTCATCAATCTGTTCCAAGTCCTCATGATCCAGTTGAGGGCAGCTAGATTGATTTGCAAGAAGTGAGTATGATGAAGTTTGTTCATACTTAGTGTTTTGATTTGCAAGAAGTGAGCTAGATTGATTTGCAAGAAGTGAGCTAGATTGGGAACACAGTAAGCGGTACTAACTTCATTAGTACTGTTTGTGTTCTCAGAGACAAAAGCTACATTTTGTGGGCTAGAGGATGATGATGCAGTAGAGCCTTTTATATCACTCTCAAAGACTCTTAGATTATTGTACAAATCATCAAAACTAAGAGTGTCCACCCCTGGTTTGGTTCTCATTATTAGGGAGACTTGTGACCAGGCAGAAGGTAGAGATCTTAGGAATTTTTGATTAGCATCCTCAGTAGATACACCTGCTCCATGAATCTCTAACTGACTTAGAAGACTTTGGAACCTGTCATAACCTTTGTGAAGCCCTTCTGTGTTGGATACAGAGAATCCTTCAAACTGTTGCTTCAAGATATACTTTTGCATCTTCTTGGATTCGTCATTTCCACCAAATCTAGATTTGATGGCATCCCACATTTCTTTTGCATCTGTCATCTTATGGAACTTAGCAAGATGATCTTCTGGTAGGGCCATAAGCAAGGTGGTCCTTGCTTTTCTCTCTCTTTCTCTGGCTACAATCTCTTCTGCAGTTCTAGGAGGCAAAACCTTAATTTGTCCTGATGTATCTGTAGTGATTGATACAGGACCATTCCCATTTTGTATAACCTCCCAGATTGGATAGTCTGTATGGGCCAAATAGTGCTCCATCTTCATAGCCCAGATATCATATTCTCCCTTTTTGAGAATAGGCAGCTTGATTGTTGATACTGTATGAGGAGTTTGTTGGGTTGGTGTTTGTGATGATGGTGGAGGTGGTGGTGGTGGTGGAATTTCATCTTGTGATGATGATGCAGACATGTTTAGTTTAGGAGTATGAGAGTTTGATTTGATTGTTCTTCTTATTCAGAGTTTCTCACAGGCTCTGATACCACTTGTGAGTCCCTTAGGAATAGATCTCTGCAGCCTATTAAGGATGATAGCCAAAATGTATAAATACAGTTGACTATATAGAAACACTGATTATGAATACTATGTGTTAATGCGGAATCTTAACACAAGTACTAAGAAAAACAATGAATAACTAAATAATAACTTCTATTAATCTGCTTTGAACGATTACAGATTAATAACTATTTAGATATGACTTTGCTATGAGATATCTTGAGGTCGTCTCTCTAACAGGCTTACAAAACGCATACATATCTTTTCCTAAAATATCTCATACATATCTCTTAAACGGTACTAACTATTTTCTACTAACAGTACTAACTATTTGATCAGTACTTACATTTTGTACTATCGGTACTAACTATAACTATGAGTACTAACTATTTGTACTGTCGGTACTAAGTTAGAAAACCATAAATCCTAACAAAAGGTATCGATCAAATTTGGTCAAAAACTTATATTTTGGGTCCCGATACGTCAAATAATGATCAAAATGAATTTTTGGGAAGTTTAAATGGGAAATGTATCGTGTAAATGACCTAGATTACTGGAAAAACATTTTTAAATGCAATAAAAATACTATCTAACCCAGGGTAACATTTTAAGTTAGCAAGATTTGAGTTTTATGAGAAACCGACACAAAAACGAGACACCCTGGGACACCTAGGATGCTAGGCCGGTTATGGACAAAAAAAGGGAACACCAAGGCTAGTTTTTAGCTTTGTTGGTCCATGAATAGTACATTTAAGTTTTGTCTCCACCTAAAACACACACTTATGTATGTTTTCCAAATCAAAAAAATACTCTTTCTCTCTTTCTCTTTGGTTTCGGCCGAACACACCCAAGGACAAGAAACATAAATTTTTTGAAGATTTATCAAGAACACGGGGTTAATATTTGATATTTGGTAGTCTTGGGTTATAGAAAACTACGTTTGGGTAGTCGGTTTCGCATTCATCTCGCTTTTCATTGTAAGTTGTCTAAATTTTATTTAAGTTGTACTTTTGTGTTTATCGTGGTGTTCTAATGATAGTTGTACAAGTTGATCGTCGTGAAAATTGAAATTTTAAAATGAAACGAATGATAAAAGGGGGTGTTTCCTTGCGTCGGGTACAAAAAGAAAGAAACAAGGAATGGTCATTTTTAGATTATGGTTGTGGTGGTAAATTTTATCTTGAGTCAAGGGCTTATTTGAGGCTTATTTTGAAAGGTCGCTTAAAAATAAGCTAGTAATGGCTTATTTGGTTTTGGGTTGTTTTGGTTTGGGCTCGGCCCAACCGATTTGCGTTTTGGGCTCGTCTTAGCTCTCGGCCTATTTATGGTTTCGGTGAAGGCTTATTCGGTTTATGGCTTATTGGTTCGAGCTTATGGCTTGTTGTGGTTTCGGCATATATTTCGGCTTATTAGCTTATTTGGTTCCTAGCTTATTTTGTTTTTGGCTTATTCGATTTCGGACTAGTTTTGGGCTTATAGCTCATTATGGATTCGACTTATGTTTTGGGCTTAATAGGTTTGATGGTTTCAACTTATATTTCGGGCTCATGGTTTATTTAGGCTTCGGCTAATATTTTGGGCGTATGGTTTTATTGGGCTTCGACCCATTTGAGTATAAATGTATTGATTTGAAAACTATCGGGCTAAATATAATTTTTTGATGGGCCATGAGGCCTAATGACTAATAAAAGGACTAAGGGACTCGAATAAAAATTTAAAATGACTATGTTGGACTTAACAAGTGTTAGTGGGCTAACATTGGGCTTTCGGGGCCAATAAAGGAAAATTTGGTAATTTGAAATACCAAGGCGGATAGATACGATGTAGATAATGTGTTATTCGGTCAGATTTTAGAAATAAATGGATTAAATGCTTTGAAATTGTGGACTTTGGTATTTTGTCGGTATTTAGAAAAATATTGTGTGAAATAATCATTTTATGTCGATTCGACTAAAAGACAAAAGACGACTTTTGTAAACTTTAATTGTTGAGAGTAAACGATGGAGCGCGAACACAATAAGGCGATAAGATTTTTATACTTACCCCGTTTAGCCTGATAAAAAGACGTAAATAATAAAAAAATATTATTTATTTTATCTAAAGTATTATATACCTATATATATATATATATATATATATATATATATATATATATATATATATATACGTCGTATCGATTCCGGAGATGTTTATTCGTTTATTTTTTATCTTTGAATTCTTACCTATTTCTCGTCGGATTCTCTTGGACCGTTTGGTCAGTTGGTTCGTTTTAAGTTGATTTGGGTGTGTTTGAGTAATTTGCATTGATGTCGCACTTAGCCCAAGTGCATTGAGTTATTTTTGAGTACCACACAACCATAATACCAAAACGTTTGTAATAAGAAATAAGGTTTGTAATGGAAATAAGAGTTTTGAAATAAGAACGAGGGTTTTTGTGAAAGAATGAGGTTTTTGTGTGAGTAAAGACGAACGCTTGTACAATAAGGAAATATTGTACAAAAAGTTAATAAGGTAAAGTTAATGTTAGGTCGTGGCCAGGTACCGCTGTGCGTTGTAGAGGCTTTTGGTGCGTTGAGTAGAGATTGTTTGGGTTCAATGTGTAGAGATTATTTGTGCGGTTATATTCATCTGTTGAGGTGAGTTCTCGTAGCCCCACTTTTTAAATCTTTTCCGTTGGGAGAAAATGATACTCAAATGTGTTTTGAACTGTTTTTTGAACTGTGTGAAATGTGGTTTTGTTTTTGGGACAATATATGTGCTTATGACTGCTATGTGAATATATGTGATGTGATTTACTTGCATGTACTGTGTTTGGCATGACAAGCGTTGTGATTTACTTGCATGTACTGTGTTTGGCATGCAAGGGTTGTGGTCCTGCCCTAATATAGTGCTCCAGCTGGTAGGCCCTTTAGGTGCGTAAGTGACATATCGGGGTTGCGGCCCTAAGAGCATTGGTATATGCTGGTTTTGGTGACTAGCGGGGATGCTAGTTCATCGCACATGATTAGCGGGGATGCTAAGTCATGGGTTTGTTTGCATATATTCACTGTCATATAGCACTATTGTCCACTGTTTAAATGATTGGCACAACAACTGGGTTTAAGGTCAAACCTACGAGCTCACTAACATTATTGTTGACGTTTTTGAGTATCATTTTCAGGTGTGTTGTTAGCAAAGGTAAATGTGAAGTATTTGGGACCAAAGATGAGTACATTGAGAGTTTATTGAAGGACAACTGTTTGACTTTTTCAAGGTTGCGAAATTATAAACTTTTGTAAATAAACTTTTGTAAACAATGTATGGTATGATCTTGTATCTTGTGCAAAGTGAATCATTGTGTCGCATTCCCGTGTTTCTGCCGCTGGGGGTGTGAAAGATTGGTAATCAGAGCCAAGGTTATAGAGAATGCTGGTTTTTATAAAAAGGAAATTTTGTAAAAACGCAACTATAACCAAACTAGAGTTTTTGTTAAACCTCGAACATGGCGAAAGTTAATTTGCCCGAGCAATTCATGGTATCTCCTAAATTACGCATAGCCTGATCAACTATGCTTAATTTACAAAGGGCTATGAAATGATGGGGGTAGTTTTCTTAAGCTATGTTAGAGGAAGGGAGGGATGTGTGAATGATAAGACCACTTGAAAATGAGTTAACCTCGAGCGTACATATTGGGTAATACGTACTTCCGTGTAGTGACGTGATATGAGAACACTTGCGAGTGTTAGGATTTAGAGTGTTGTTGATTGCCTAGTGCTTGCCATGATGCCTTAATTATATCGCAGGATGCCCTGAAAGCCTAGGTAGATATGTCAGGGGTAGCGACGTTAGTTGAGGATACGTATTGGGTAGTTATGATAGGTAGTGCATAATGCCCTGAGAGCCTTGGTAGGTATGATTGATTGATAGCGATGCTGATTAAGGGCGTGCCCTTAGTGGATATGTTAGGGTATGGTATGATGCCCTGAAGTGCTTATTCTGTGTAGAACCATGATGGTGCTTGTTTGCCGTTCGTACCTCTTGGGTATATTTGTTATATATAGGGGAATATATATATAGACACACACACACACACATACACACGTATATACGGTTACGAACACCTATTTTCAAATGTTATGTTGATTATATATATGTAAGGCATTGTGATGCTGGTAATTTGAGTAATAATATTTTATAAGATACTTATACCCTTTTACCGTGTTATCACATGTCATGTCTACCCCAGCTTATGTTGATTCGGAGACTATCACCCAGTTTGACAAACTCCCGAGTGCCTGTTCCTTTACCTGATGACCCCTATGTAGCGGTTAGGCAGGCACAGTTAGTTGATACAGATACCGAGTCAAACCCAGAGGAGGCTCCCTCAGAGACAGAGGAGGCGCATTCATTAGGTTCTAGAGTACCCCTTATGGGTGAGGAGTTTGAGGCTGTTGAGCCGTCAGGTACTAGGACTGATTCATCCCATTCATCAGCTTCTTCGGATTCCACCGCACCACTATCACCTGATCATCCACTTACTCATGTTTCACCTACTCCTACACCTACATGTGCTTCATTTCACCGTAGGACTGCACGTATGGCAATGCGTGCTCGGCCCGCCATGTCTCTTGTCTTTTGGCTAGTGTGACAGATGCGATGGCATTGTCAGATTCTGCCTTCCGTAAGAGGTATAGATCCTTTTACGAGACACCATCACCATCTCTGACCCTTCCAGTACGGAAGAGGTATAGAGGTACTTCTGAGCTCATATTAGATACTGATAGTGAGGGAGACAAGTTGGGAGAAGAGGATACTAATGAGGGTAGAGAGGATGAGATTTTGGATGCGGATGATGAAAGAGAGGGTTTGGATGATGAGGGTCGTGGCTTAGGTGATGAGGATCTTGGTTTAGAGGGCGAGAGACTTGGTTTAGAGGGGAGTGAGGAGGAGGCTGTACTCGAGGGTCAGCAACGGGCAGCCCCGGTTAGGCATACAGTCATGGGTGAGCCTTTAGGACTTGGGTATGGAGCACTGAGGCGTCGAGAGTTAGAAGTAGAGGAGGATTAGGTACTTAGTACGTTCGAGGTAGGTCAGAGCTCTAGGTCTGTGCTAGAGCAGCAAGGAGCAGAGAGGGTATATGTGCTTAGACAGCCCACCCTAGGTACATGGGTAGATCCCGAGGATGCTAGGGTCTGCACCGACATACCAGCCTAAGCACCACCAACTGCATCAGTTTAGACACCGCCATCTCCTGAGTGGTCGTCTGGTTCCTTGCCTATTTCACCATCATCTCCAGTAGTCCCATCACCTATAGCTTCACCAGTGGCTACCTTGACAGCCACCATCTCAGTTGACGAGGATCATTTTTTAGAGGTAGGGGCACATTTAGAGCTTTATGGGAGCATACTTCATTATCACACTCAGCGTTTGGACGCGCTGCCACCTACCCTATTTGCGGATATTAATAGGGATGTGAGAGAGTTGTACACTAGGTCAGGAGTGGTTAGAGACGAGATCTTCTCGCAGAGGTACAGGTTTAGGAGTTTAGAGCGCGAGCAAGAGAGGACTGCCATGACGTTTGGAGCTTTATGGAGGCCCGTGCTGGCATTGGAGGCATGGGCAGGGCATGTTGACACCCGGATGGCAGATATGTCACGGGCAGGGTATGATGACCATAGACTGATTCATGACATGTTAGTGCAGCAGACCGCCTTGTAGCGTGAGCTACAGGAGATGAGAGGTCGTGTTACTGTTTAGAGCAGGAGAGGGACCGTAGGGAGCAGTAGATGGTATGAGATTGGTTAGGGTTTTTGTATAACACTAAACTAAGTAGCACCAGCTAGTGTCAGATCTAAGTAGGTAGTCGATTTGTGATAGTTATGAACTGATTATTATCAGTTGATAATTGACTCTTGTGGAAGTCATAGTTAATATGGTAGAAGAACGAGTTGTATGGAAATTTGAAAGAGTAATGAATGGTAGTATTTTTATTTTATCTCGGATAGATAAACATACCCAGTGCTTGCGAGCACGGTTACCATGTGTCATTCGTAAACTTGAAACATATTCAAGTTGTCTGATTTTACTAAGACGCTAGAAGGTTAAGTAGTTGAGTAGAACACCCTGAGGTTACGGGAGACTTGATAAAGTTGTAGTGAATTAACTTGAAATCCAACCACTTTCTTTATAAGAAATGGTGAAATTTTGAGTGATGTCATGGCCTTCCTAGAAAGGTGGAGCCTTAAGTTTTCAACCAAGTAGGGTTTACTTGGGAGAGTTTGAGTAGATGGTGGTAAGTGAACCATAGACTGACTTGCATGAGTAGAATGTGAGTTATGACTTATGAGGCATATACCCTTGTAGTATTGATCACAAAGGTTAAAACAAGTGAGGAATTTTGATGATGTCAAAAGTGTTAGAGTTTTGTTTCTATGTCGAGGTCTGTATCATACCCAGTCGCCCGAATAAAGCCGTGTAACCTAGAGGTTAAGGGAGGACTAGTAAATCGAGGGATAGTAGGAAGGACTATCGTATTGTGCGGACCGGATCAGAGTGAACCTTGAGAAGTTTAAGGATTGAACCTTAGAACTAAGTCTCAAAAAGGAATCAAAAGAGACCTCGCTTGAGGGGACTGGGTAGGTAGAGAACCAGTAGGTCATGATAAGGGATAGGATGATCCCTCAAAATTCCTTTAAGAGGGTTAAACTGTGATAACCGGTAACTTTTCTTGGGTTAAGTATTATAAAATATTATGATTTTGTATCGGAGTCTTTCAATTTTCTTGGAGAAAGCTGTGAAGTTAACTTCGGTTGTCTATTTTGTGTAAACGGTTACGGTTTAACCAGGTATTGAGAGAGATTATTGAGTTTGTAAATGAATCTCTTTTGATTCATTTTTTTGTTTTGGAGTGGTTTTGAGATTTTTAGTGCTTTTTGGGAAGTTTTCCCGTGTTTAGCGAAAATCATCACGCAGCACGTACCGGCACGACAGTTAAATTAAGAATGGTTCTAAGTAGCTTTATAAGAGCGTTTAATGAATTTATTGTTTAAGTAAATTCATAATTTAAAATAACATGGTCTAAATACGTGAATTGTGGAGGTGTGAGTTAAAGATATCTGAATACGGACGTTTTCGTAAAATTCGATAAAAGACCGTAACGGTTGTGAAAGTGAAATTTTTTTGGGTGAATCTAAAATGACGAGTCATTTTTGAAGGTTTGGAATATTTTAAATTAATGTGAAAGGTATCGATCAAATTTGGTCAAAAACTCGAATTTTGGGTCCCGACGCGTCAAATAATGATCAAAATGAATTTTTGAGAAGTTTAAATGGGAAATGTATCATGTAAATGACCTAGATTATTGGAAAAACGTTTTTAAACGCAATAAAAATACTAACTAACCCCTGGTAAAATTTTAAGTTAGCAAGATTTGAGTTTTATGAGAACCCGACACAAAAACGAGACACCCCGGGACACCTAGGATGCTAGGCCGGTTATGGACAAACAAAGGGAACACCAAGGCTAGTTTTTAGCTTGGTTGGTCCATGCATGGTACATTTAAGTTTTGTCTCTACCTAAAACAAACACTTATGCATGTTTTCCAAATCAAGAAAAAAAATACTCTTTCTCTCTTTCTCTTTGGTTTCGGCCGTACACACCCAAGAACAAGAAACATAAATTTTTTGAAGATTTATCAAGAACACGGGGTTAATATTTGATATTTGGTAGTCTTGGGTTATAGAAAACTACGTTTGGGTAGTCGGTTTCGCATTCGTCTCACTTTTCATTGTAAGTTGTTTAAATTTTATTTAAGTTGTACTTTTGTGTTTATCGTGGTTTTCTAACGATAGTTGTACAAGTTGATCGTCGCGAAATCAAAATTTTAAAAAGAAACGAATGATAAAAGGAGGTGTTTGCTTGCGTCGGGTACAAAAAGAAATAAACAAGGAATGGTCATTTTTAGATTATGGTTGTGGTGGTAAATTTTAACTTGAGTCAAGGCCTTATTTGAGGCTTATTTTGAAAGGTCGCTTAAAAATAAGCTAGTAATGGCTTATTTGGTTTTGGGTTGTTTCGGTTTGGGCTCGGCCTAACCGATTTGCGTTTTGGGCTCGTCTTAGCTCTCGGCCCATTTGTGGTTTCGGTGAAGGCTTATTCGGTTTATGGCTTATTGGTTCGAGCTTATGGCTTTTTGTGGTTTCGGTATATATTTCGGCTTATTAGCTTATTTGGTTCCTAGCTTATTTTGTTTTTGGATTATTCGGTTTCGGACTAGTGTTATTGGGCTCGGCCCATTTGGCTTATAGCTTATTTGTTTTGGCTTATATTTTGGGATTATAGCTCATTATGGATTCGGCTTATGTTTTGGGCTTATAGGCTTGATGGTTTCGGCTTATATTTTGGGCTCATGGTTTATTTGGGCTTCGACTAATATTTTAGGCTTATGGTTTTATTGGGCTTCGACCCATTTGAGTATAAATGTATTGATTTGAAAACTATTGGGCTAAATATAATTCTTTGATGGGCCATGAGGCCCAATGACTAATGGACTCGAATAAAAATTTAAAATGACTATGTTGGACTTAACAAGTGTTAGTGGGCTAACATTGGGCTTTCGGATCCAATAAAGGAAAATTTGCTAATTTGAAATACCAAGGCGGATAGATGGAATTACGATGGTAGGAAAATGGTTAATACGGTCGATTTTAGTAATAAATGGATAAATGCATTGAAAATGTGGACTTTTGGTATTTTGTCAGGATTTTAGAAAATATTGTGAAATAATCATTTTATGTCGATTCGACTAAAAGACAAAAGACGACTTTTGTAAACTTTAATTGTTAAGAGTAAACGACGGAGCGCAAACACAATAAGGCGATAAGAGTTTTATACTTACCCCGTTTAGCCCGATAAAAAGACGAAAATAATAATAAAATATTATTTTATTTTATTTAAAGTATTATATATATATATATATATATATATATATATATATATATATATGTATATGTATATATATATATATAATACGTCATATCGATCCGGAGATTTTTATATTCTTATTTTTTATACCTTTGAATTCTTACTATTTCTCGGTCCGGATTCTCTTGTCACTTGGTTCGTTTTAAGTTGATTTGGGTGTGTTTGAGTAATTTGCATTGATGTCGCACTTAGCCCAAGTGCATAGAGTTATTTTTGAGTACCACACAACCATAATACCAAAACATTTGTAATAAGAAATATAGGTTTGTAATGGAAATAAGAGTTTTGAAATAAAAAACGAGTGTTTTGTGAAAGAATGAGGTTTTTGTGTGAGTAAAGATGAACGCTTGTACAATAAGGAAATATTGTACAAAAAGTTAATAAGGTAAAGTTAATGTTAGGTCGTGGCCAGGTACCGCTGTGCTTTGTAGAGGCTTTTGGTGCGTTGAGTAGAGATTGTTTGGGTTCAATGTGTTGAGATTATTTGTGCGGTTATATTCATCTGTTGAGGTGAGTTCTTGTAGCCCCACTTTTTAAATTTTCCGTTGGGAGAAAATGATACTCAAATGTGTTTTGAACTGTTTTTTTGAACTGTTGAAATGTGGTTTTGTTTTATGGGATAATATATGAGGGGGGGGGGGGGGGGGGGGGGGGGGGGGGGGGGGGGGGGGGGGGGGGGGGGGGGGGGGGGGGGGGGGGGGTGTGCTTATGACTGGTGGTTTTGTTTTTGGGACAATTTATGTGCTTATGACTGCTATGTAGATATATGTAATGTGACTTTACTTGCATGTACTGTGTTTGGCATGCAAGGGTTGTGGTCCTGCCCTAATATAGTGCTCCAGCTGGTAGGCCCTTTAGGTGCGTAAGTGACATATCAGAGTTGCGGCTCCAAGAGCATTGGTATATGCTGGTTTTGGTGACTAGCGGGGATGCTAGGTCATCGCACATGATTAGCGGGGATGCTAAGTCATGGGTTTGTTTGCATATATTTACTATCATATAGCACTATTGTCCACTGTTTAAATGATTGGCACAACAACTGTGTTTAAGGTCAAACCTACGAGCTCACTAACATTATTCTTGACGTTTTCAAGTATCATTTTCAGGTGTGATTTGAAAAAGGTAACTGTGAAGTATTTAGGAACAAAGATGAGTACATTGGGAATTTATTGAAGGACAACTGTTTGACATTTTTCAAGGTTGCGAAATTGTAAACTTTTGTAAATAAACTTTTGTAAACAATGTATGGTATGATCTTGTATCTTGTGCAAAGTGAATCATTGTGTCGCATTCTCGTGTTTCTGCTGCTGATGGGGTATGACATTTGATTAATGAGTTAGTAAATGATGTCATCAAACTTTCAAAGTTTGAAATAAATAATGGTTTTATAAATGGGTTACCAAATAAGTGGCAAAGTTTCTGCCAAAGTCTCAGAAACACAAATCATGTGAAAGATTCCGAGCTTGCTTCTCTATTTGGTAAACTCAAATATGAAGAAAACCTAATAGACAATAGTTATGAGACTAAAAAAACAAATCTCTTGTCTCTGCAACCCTTCTGTCAACTGCCTTCTTCCCCTCTGTCAACTGCCTTCTTCTCTACCTCTATTGTCCAAGATTTTCAAGATAGTCCTGATGATGAAGAGGATACAAGAAGCAGCCATGAGTACTTGAATGACCTTGAAGAAGAATATCAAGCAAGAGCTCTTTTAGCCTAGACTAAAAGGTTCTTCACAAAGGGTACTAAGGTTCAGCAGTGCTAAAGAAACTGACCAAACTAAATGCCACAAATGTGGCAAAAAAGGGTCATTTTGCAAGAGACTGCTGGTCAAAAAGTTCAGTTCCTTCATATCAGTCACCTATTCAACCAAAACCTCTCAGTCCCTCTCAGCACAAACCAGATGACAATGAAGAAATTGAAGTCAAAGCTCTCATGACACTTGCTAATAAAGCAAGAGTTTCTATGGGTTCGAGTGCTTCAGTTTCCAAAGCCGCAACGATTAAGAACACATGTTTTATTGCCGAAACTTATGAATTGGATGAAGAAGAAGTGTCATCAGATGAAAATGAAGAAATTAAAGTCAAAGCTCTCATGCCACTTGCTAATGAAGAAATAGTTTATGTTAGCAAAGAAAGTGCCAGCAATGGTGAATGGGTAAAGATCTCTATACAAAATGTACACACTTTTCTTGAATGGAAATAAAGAGATAGAACATACCCTTATAGTTTTGGGGTGTATTATCAAAAACTAATCGTTAAAGAACAAAGAAACAACTTCATCAAAACATAGAAAATTTGTTTCAATAACAAGAATACAATCAAGACCAAATTATTTTGGTATTAAAACAAGCAAAACTTGATCTTCTTACCATGCAGCATGTAAACACTGAGATTCTCAAAGAGAATCAAAACTTAAGAAATGAACTGAAAGAGCTAACATCTATTACAGAAACATAGCTAAACAGTTCTAATAAAGTAAATTAGTGTATCAGTGAACAGATTCCTACTCAAAAGAAGAAAATCTTGGGAATTGACCAACTTACTAAAGATACCTCCAGTTCTGGGCTAAAAGACTTAGTCTTTGTAAAGTCTTTAGCAGATAACTCAAATATGTCTATTACTAGTGGTAATAAACCTAGGTTATCTGAAGCTGAAGATCTTACTCTGCCAAAACATGATACTGGTAAGGTACTCCCAGTTGAGTCACAAAGGAACACAACTGATCCTTCAGTTGTTGTTACTGACTCTTCAGCGACTGCTTATGATTCATCTGACGAATCTTTAGTCTGTAGCACCCCTCTTCCTCCACTGGAGAAGCTGGCTGGTACTATACCTGTCTCTAGACCAAAGACAATCAAATAAATTTTGAAGTCAAATTCCACATTCAAAGATGAAGCCTTAAAAGATGTCACCTTAAAGGAACATTCCTCAGCCCCTTCTAAGGATAACAGAAAAGGTACTTCAGCTTCAAAAACTTATTCAACTCCTGCTAGTAAGTTAAAGAATGTGAAAATTGAAGATGACCATCCCTTAGCTATTGTAATAAAAGAACTCAACGAACTAAAATTAAAACTTAGTAAGAACAAGTCATCTTATTCCAGAAACCACCAGTTTCAACAGGTTCCTCACAACTCACTTCAAAACATATACAAAACTCAATTTAAAATAAGTTGTGAACTTTGTGGACAAAACAATCATCTTTCTGAGAATTGTTTTCAGGTTTTGTTTTGCAAAAAATGCAAGAAAACTGATCACAGAACATGTGATCATGCTGAATTCATGTCTTACATAAAGACTACTCAGCATCTCACTGGTCAAGGTGAATCTTCTTCCAGATCCAGACCTTCTAGACCAGCAATACCCTTTCCTTCCTGCATACATTCTGGGTACAATGATCATCTATCTGATGACTGTGTATACTATCCCATATGTGAGTTATGTGGAAGTTATGATCATGATACTCATAGTCATAACAGGATTATTTCTCTAAAAAGAGGAATCAAACCTAGAAACCTTCAGCGTGTCATAAAAAATTGTGAAACATGTGGTAGCAATGTTCATACCACAACTGATCACAATGACATTGAGTGGTTTAGGAAGGGGGAAGCTCTCAAAGCTAAGAAAGATAGAGAAAATAAGACTATATCATCAAATGTTCAAAGATCAAAGACTCCCACTAAAAGGTAGGTCTCTAAGCAAAACTAGCTATTTTTGAACCTATTTGTGCAATGTAACATAAGGAAACCCTTCTATCTTTTGAACAATGGATTCTTAAAGCACATGATTTATATCAAAGGTTACTTGCACAAATATGGGAAGTACCAGGACCTAAAATAATGTATGGAGATGACTCTACATACACCACTAAAGATCACGGTTATGTAAAATTATGGTATAGTTTTCATAAAAGAAGGACCTAAAAATAGTCTAATCTACAATCTCTTTAGCTTCAGTCAAATCTGTAATGCAAAATATATTGTTTAGATTAATGAGAAAAGAAAGGTGCATGCTCCATAGCATGGACACTGAAACGCTTTTAACAACCGAGAGTCCTTCATAAAACTTTATGAAAGATAAATCAATTGTTACTAAAGTAGAAATCTCATCTGACCAAAATGGTCAAAATGGTCAAAATGATCATCTGTGTCAAACTGATAAATTCTTAAATGATGATCAGTATGAACATTCAAAAAACACACCAATGAAAAACAATTCATTGATAACCTCATAATACTGAAGATATTCAGATCTCTTAACACTTATCCTCTCTAAATGGAAGATACTTCAGTACATGATACAAATCCAATCCTTTTTAATAAGGGATAAATCTAGCATTGTTATCATAAGGCAATGATGCTTGATCTAATCATCAATCAGCATGAAGGCATAAACTATGATAAATCCTATGCTCCTGTTGCAAGACTTGAAGCAATTAGGATCTTTCTTGCCTTTGCCACTTACATGAACTTCATAGTTTATCAAATGGATGTCAAAAGTGCATTCCTCAATGGTAAACTAAAAGAAGAAGTTTATGTCAAACAACCTTCAGGTTTTGAGAGCAGTGAGTTTCCCAACCATGTGTACAAATCGGACAAAGCCCTTTATAAACTTAAACAAACTCCAAGAGCATGGTATGAAACTCTCTCTACCTATCTCACTAAACACAAGTTTGTAAGAGTTACGATAGACAACACTCTGTTTGTCTACAAAACTCAAACTGATGTGTTTTCGGTGTAAATCTATGTTGATGACATTATCTTTGGGTCCACTAGCATAAAATTGTGCAAACAGTTTGCTAAACTGATGACTCAAAAATACAAAATAAGCATGATGGGTGTCCTCGCCTATTTCTTTGGATTTTAGATTAAACAATCTGAAAGAGGCATTTCAATCAACCAAGAAAAATATGTTAAAGATCTGCTAAAAAAGTATGACATGAATGGTTCATCAGTGAAAACTCCAATGGTACCCCCTAACATCTTAGGACCTGATCTTAATGGCAAATCTGTAAATGAGACTCAGTATAGAGGTATGATTGGATCACAAATGTACCTAACTGCAAGCCGACCTAACATTCAATTCTCAACTTGTCTCTGTGCAAGATATCAAGTAAATCCCAAGGAATTCCACCTTATTGCTGATAAGAGAATTTTCATGTACCTAAAAGGTACTCCTAGTCTTGGTCTTTGGTATCCAAAATGTTCGGGTTTTGACCTAAAAGGATACTCAGACTCTGACTATGCGGGATGCAACATGGACACAAAATGCACTTTAGGTGCATGTCAGTTGCTAGGAGGCCAACTTGTGTGCTGAAGTGCTAAAAAGCAACAATCTGTAGCTACGTTATCAGCTGAAGCTGAATATGTAGCTACTGTTGGATGTTGTGCCAACATATTATAGATATAAAGTCAACTTATTGACTATGATATCATATATGAAAAGGTACCCATATTTTGTAATAACACAAGTGCAATTGCAATCTCAAACAATCGAGTTCTGCACTCAAGAACAAAGCATATTTGATATCAGATATCACTTTATCAGAGATCATATTCTAAAAGGGGACATTGAATTACATTTCATTCCCACTCAATATCAATTTGTTGATATCTTCACCAAGCCTCTGGATGAACCAACATTCAAAAGATTGATTGTTGAACTAGGTATGCTGAACATTGATCCAAATCCTGAACCTTCAGTACTAACTGAAGAAAATTAAAGGATTAGTATTTTATCAGAAACTGAGCAAATTTTATATGTTACAAAGGTCTGTTCAGTTCTTGCACATAACCTTTAGCTTGCTTAAGTGAAGTAACTGAGCAATCACATATGTCTCATTTATGGATTTGCATGAGCATTTGTGATTTTGTCGCCTTCTCTGGAGCTTTGTCATTGTTACTCCAAGAACTGAACAAAACTGATTTATTCTTCAGTTTAGTTTCTAAACTATAATTTTGATTCAATTCTTCAGCTTTCTCGAGTGAAGTAACTGAGCAATCACATATTTCTCATCCATGGATTTACATGAGCATGTGTGGTTTTGTCGCCTTCACCGGAGCTTGTATGTTGATAATAATCACCAATATCTGTTCAGCATAACCTAACACCAAACATGAACCTAGTTCAGCTTCCTTACATCAATCACAAAGTCAGCTTCAAAAATAAAAAATGATTTTCAAAATTAATAATTTTATTAAGTGATTTCTTACAAAGAAAGTTAGCTAATTTAAAAGTTTATTAAAAGATAAATTTCAAAAAGTGCACAGACGGTTGTACACTGTTCTAGGTGTCAGAAGCATGTTGTGATGACTTTCATTAAATACAAAGTTTAACACACATGTTAAAAACAAACCCTAAAACTTCTCATAAATACATAACTTCCATTTGGCAGCTATCAATTCTTCAAGTGTAAAAGTGAAAAGTAACAAATCATATAAACCCACTTCACCATTCACAACTCACTTCTCACAAGAAACAAATCATTTCACCAAGAACACACACTAAACCCCCAAAACAAATCAAATCATCAAAACCTTAATCACATCAAATGGCAAACCAAGAGCAAAACCCTCTACAACAAGAACAACCCTTTGTTGCTGCAAAACAAGTTGGGTTAAATCTTAAAGATATTATCCTCAACATAAACAATGAGGTTGCTCTTCTATACCCAAAACACGCTAACAAAGAAACCTTTAAGTGTGTCTTTGACTTTATTTCTAAATGTTGCCTTAGAGAACCATTTACCAGATCTTCAAAGCTCTTGAAAACTCTAAGGTTTCCTTCTCAATCCCCACTGGTGGTATTTATAGAGAAGTAGGGGTAAACACGTTTAGGAATGCCATCGGAGCACATTACCTTCGTCACTCTAGTGAATATATTGCACCACCATCTATTGACATAGTTAGGCCATGGTTTGAAACTATTGGGTATGGGGATACAGTTCCTGCCAAATAGACTCTCAAAAGAGTCTTCTTTCTCCTAGGTGGAGGTTGTTAATGGCACAGATTATACAGTGTTTAGGGGTGTAAAACTAGAGGTTTTGATCAAATTTCCAACAAAGATGTCATTATACTGTATAGTCTAGCAAATGGGATCAACATTAACTATGCCAGTACTTTTTAGGAAGACATGATCATCAAACTGAACAAGAAACAAAGAGAAAAAGTTGTTCCTTACACTCGATTTTTATCTTTGTTGATGATGCACAAGATGAAGGAAGGATATGAAGATGGTGAAGTAACACCCTATCCCACTCAAATCTTTAGTGTCAACAACTAGGCACTGAAGACCAACCAACCTGAAGGACCTCCCTTCATAGACCACATGTTGTCTATCTGCTCTGCAGCTAAGCTAGTGGTATTTAAAGCTCCTAAACCCTATTCCAATGCTGAGAGGGTTTCCCAAGGAAAGCCTAGAGCTCAACCTGAACACAAGAAGCATTCAACTTCTTCAAAACAACCCTATGTGTCCAGCCAAGAGGCAATAAAAGTTGGGTCTTCAAAGCACCCACTGGCTCCAAAACTAGTCATTTAAGAGAAAGAAAGATTCTAGCTCGACTATGGAATCCAACCCAAACCAGACTTCAGCTTCCACACCTATGGTTGCTGAAATGCATAAAGAGGACCAGCAGGCAACTAGTGGCCCAAACTCTTTATGGGTCACCAGTGAAGAAAGAGCAGACCCTTAGCTCAGTAGTGGTAAGTCAGCATTTAATCTAAATAAGCCTATTTATTCAGCATCTTTCATTATTCACTCTGAGTCTGCATCAGGATATGATGCTTAATCAAATTTCACAACTGAAGCTGATCTTAAAAAATCTGCTCCTAGTGATTTTATACCTTAACAACAGGGTATGAATGAAGAAACCAAAAGCACTTCATATGATCACTTATTTGCAGGTATTGACCCGCATGTTCTTGCAGACCAAACCCAGTCTATTAGTGAAGGGTTGGAAACTGTCCTCACCCAATGTACAATCGATAAAGGGGCCAGCAACATTACTAAACAAATTAAGGATATAGAAGCCTCAAGAACAATCAAGCTAGAGGATCTGGTAAAGCTGGTGCAAAATGTTCAACCAAGCTTCAAAGACCTGGACTCACCAGAAGATGACTCTATCATTGTTGTTGATGATAGTGATGAATGTTAATACAAATAAACTGTACAAAAGTTTATTTATATTTTACGATCTATCTATGTTTTGTCGATAACAAAACATAAAATCATCGGAAGTAGAAAATAAAGTTTACTAGTTTTAAGCCAATAGTTTTCTAACTCAACTATCATTTCGTTTACCTCACACATCATACTTTACATGTTTACTTTGTTAGTTCTCATAAAACACTTAAATACATTTTTAGGATAAAAATGTACAAAATAAGTTCTAAGTATATATTAACAAAGTATAAACTAAAAGATATTTTTTCTATAAAAGAAAAATGGTTTATACATCATGCATGACCTCAAAACATATCTAGACAAGATTTTTTGAAATCTAAATTCAGATTTGTTGTCAGAGAGCCAGTTCCTTCCTGTTGCACTGGCCGATTCCATTGTGGAGATGGAACCGCCAAGAACCGGGCTACAGTATTAGTCGATCCTGTACCTCTGGATTGGCCGGTTCCATTGAGGTAATGGAACCGCCGAAACCGGGCTATAGTAAACTTCAAGCCTATAAATACCAAGTCATTTTTCTAGTTTTATGCATCAATTAGATTAGTTTCTCACACTTATATTCAGCTAACATCTGATCATTAATCATGATCTTTTTCATTTTAGTGTTGTGGTGAATTTCTTAATAGCAGAAGTTCTACCAACTTTGGCATATGCGATCAAGCAACAAGGAAAACTTGGAGCACGTATCTCTCACACTTTGAAGATCTATCTATTGATCTCTATGCATCATTAATCATCATAGATCATGGAATAGTGTATTATATTATGCTTAGAGCATTTTTGGGAAAATATATTACATTCGGTAGAATTTGTAGGGACGGATCTATCTTTGTTGTAACTTTGCTTAGCACCTATTAGAGGATAAGCATTGTAGGGTTTTGTTCCTCCTTATTGGAACATGGTATTTAGCCTAGTACCATATAAAGGGTAAACGGTTGAAGGTTTGATTCTACCGAGTAAAGAATATGGTATTTAGCTTTGTACCGTTAAAAGGTGTAAGCAATGTTGTGAGGTGTTAGGAATAAATCTTCACAAGTTAGTACTTCTAGTCCAAGAACTTAATACTGCTCAGAATATAACTACCAGTACTAACTAGGTTAGTACTGCCAGAAGAAAGTTAGTACTGCCAGTACTAAACTTAGTACTGCTGAAAGACTTTGTACTGCTGCATGAAGATTACAACTGTCAGAGAATGATAAAGACGTGTAAAGTGATATGTATGAACTTATTGTGTATATCTTATATAACTAGAAGATACGTAGATATCTTATATAAGTTTAGAAGATTTTTATCTTGTAAAGGACTCCTTGGTGTATAAAAAGAGATCCTAGGTTATGGTTGTAAACACATCTCGATAGACACATTCATAGCTTCAAGGTTGTAAACCCTAGTACTAGACAGAGTGTTGATAAAATATAATGCCTAAAAACATTAATAATATTTTTTCACATCTTTACGTTTTAATAATCACAAAATATAAAAA
>BQNB010007406.1:51869-87222 GCA_026074375.1 Tanacetum coccineum | reverse complement strand
AATTATATTTGCCTATGAAAGTTTATAAAGAGGTCCAGTTTTGAATATTGTTTAAGTCTCATACAGTTTGATCTTATGATAATAAAGGTGATCGAATGCATAGCAGTTGAATTTGAACCAAATGACACGGTTTGTCTTAGCTTACGAATTAAACATCTAAATGATGAAATATATGTGCATCATAAAAACTGAAGAAAATGCTAACTATCCTTATATGAACAATCGAAGCTTATATTTAAGAAGTCACATGATGCTGGAAAGACCACCTTGATTTATAAAGATGGTGATCACAATATCAATTTTAATATGTAATACTAAATTGCATATGAACATTTAAATTTCTCTCTAATGGTAATACATTATATAATATATCATACACTTTAAAATTCTCGCTATGAGCAAAATATAGCTTGTGTCCAACAAAGTGACATTGGAATGGGGTGAAACAATTTTTTTTAATATCTTCAAGGTACAAAAGATATGGGTTTTTATTATACTAACTCATCCGAAAGAAATCTAGCTAGTTGGTTTTGAAGATGCATGATATAAATCTAATCCTCATATCGATATCTTGGCCATACATGAAGTGAGTCGGGAATGCGTACGACTGAGAAGTGTGACTACACAAGTATTTTGTGACTGTGGATTTCTTCAGGACCCAGGTGGATCCTACAGTGGTACTGGATGATATTGCAGCATGCCTGATCAACTTACGGTTACGGTTAATTAATAAGTGCTGAACCAAGCATATTTTACCAAAGTTCTTCTCCACTCATGACTTGCAGAAGAGTGGCGATATTATTGTTTAACAGATTCGTTCAATCGATAACCTAGCAGACTTATTTACCAAGGCACTTCATACTGCAACATTCAAGAAGTTGGTTCACAGCATTGGAATGCGAAGACTCAAGAAACTAAAGTGATCTAATCATCAGAGGGAGAATATACGCGTTGCACTCTTTTTTCCTTAGCTATGTTTTTTTCCCACATGGTTTTTCCAAGTAAAGTTTTTAACGAGGCAACACATCTGAGTGTATGAGAACTAGCTAATGATGGATAGCCAAGAGGGAGTGTTATGAATAATTATTAATGTGGCTATCCACATTCCTTAACCCCTTAATGTTACATCTTTTAAGTTCCCCCTTTATTATGATTCTATTAAATGTTTAGCATATGAGATGCCTGTAAATTGAGGCTAATCTTTGTAGTTTGTGATATCAATCTCAATGAAATATATTGGTCTCGATTCTCTCTATTTTCTTTTGCATACATTGATTATATGTATTGCTATTAGGCCGTTTTTACAACCAAAAATTTTGCCGTCGGTAATTTATCCAATAATTTTGGACCACCACTTTATGTGAAGCAAATAGCCTAATACCACCAAAAATGATAATAGAATGGTTTATATATACTTTATATGATAGGCATATAGCCTAACACAAAACTCCAATGTAGAAATCATAAACTTGAAACCATGCATCTATATCCAAATAATTTTTTTTCTTTGAACATTAAGGCGGAATATTTTGTTAAAGAAAACACTAGCAAGTTAGCTTAGAACTATTACAAGGACACAAGGTGAGGATTTTTTATATCCTATCCTCCCATCTAAAACGTTAGTTTACATCTATAACGACACCAAAAAGAAAGACGAGTGCCACTAGATCATCAAAAAGATTCGCCTGGAAGAGGAACATCGCCAAAATATCTTTTTTATTCCGGAAAAAGGCCCAATGAACCTCCCTAGACATTAACAGACCCCCTTCTAATAATCTTATGCTTAGAAGGCAGCCTGTAAATTAGATTATCAGAAATCCACTCATCAAAGAATCAAGCTCCATGTAACTCACATCCACCAAATACAAACCATCCGAAAAACTTAGCATCTAACAACATACATTTAAAGAACAATGTTCGGAAGATTAAACACCCTCTCGCATAGAGGACATAGAATAGAAGGGATATCCTATACCTCTACGGTGAAATGTTCCACGAGGCAGGTAAACCATTTTTACGCAGCCTTCCAAGCGTTGTGAACTTTGACTTTATAGGCACTCTTTAATCCATCTTTGTTTGGGAAAGAAATATACTGGTAATCTATTGTTGTCAATATACCTTCGGCGACGATTGCAACTGGAAAATTCCCCGACCAATTAATTCCACGACCACCTTATCCTCCGAATGGACTTATCATCAATCCATCCAAACTGTCAAAAGATGATCCCACTGTTCGGATCAATGCAACTACGCGGCATCTTAGCAAGGAGGAAGTAAAGAAGTCTGGCTAAATTGAAACGCTAACGAAATGTGGTTGTTTACCTCAAGCGCATTAATTGCGTGGAAAAAACCTCTTTCAATCGCTGCTTCCCCCTCCACCGATCCTTCCAAAAGAAGTAATTTCGAACCCATTCCCTATCTTAGTATGGCATTCATACTTATAAGATCAATTCCATGAGAAGTAAACCTTAATCCATTTCTTTAATATTAGCACACCAAATCGACGTTCGTCCGACATTCCAAGCTCTACCAATCCTACACATCAATATCCTATGTATAAGCCAGGAATGTCCCTAACCCATATCGTGTCACTGTTGATTAAAAATTCGCCAAAACCCATTTTAACTTTAATCGCTCTATTAAGCGCGAATAAAACTACGATACACCAAGACCTTCCTTTCTCTTTGACCGTCAAGACTTTATTCCATCTAACCCATTTTGAAATTTTTCTATCAAGATCATTGCCGTTAAAAAATGTACGGATTTATCATACGTTGTAGAACCAACATAGGAACGTAAAAATCAGACATATGATATGAATAGGAACTAAAAAACGCTTTTAGGAAGAGTGAGCGACCTCATAGACAAAGTTTTCATCTGCATTTAGACGGTCGATTCTACAATTTTGTCGATACCTCATTCCATGATTTAAATCGAGACTTTACATTCCCCCCTACTTTCGAGCCAAGAAAAAGTAAACGGAGTTTTAAGTATTGACTATTTCAATTTTGAGGTCGCGTTTAGGAGATGAGGTCTAGGAGAGTCGAGTTTAAGAGTTAAAATGGTGAGGGTAGCTTGGAGTATGTGCGTTGTAGGGTTGTAACGTTGAAAGGGAATTTGATAGGGGTTATGTGTATGGAGTTATGGTGATTGTGGTAGCGGTCGCCTGGTGTCAAAGATTTGGTTTAGTGTGTGAAAAGGCCAGATGTATATGGGCCTGGCGATCATTGTCGCTAAATGGATATTTTCTTTGAGTGTGTTTGGATGAGTTGTGGAGTTCGAGGGTGTAATGCGGTTTATGAACAAGATGACGACACTCTAGGGGTTTTGGTAATTTGCGATAGTCGAAGAATTGTTAACATGGTGTTTGTTGGTTTGGTGCGTTTTTAGGTTGATCAGGGGGGGTATTGAAGGTTAGTTTTGGGTTGGAAAGAAGTAGTGATAGGAATGGGATAAGACGTTTTTCGACTCCAACGTGAAGGGAGGATCGTGGTTGATCGAAGGGCTTATTAGTATCCAACCACAACATTTAGGCTCCAAAGCAATTACGATTTAAAACTTCTCCTTAGATGAAATCCAACTCGTTAACGCGTATCTTAAAGACTTTTCAATTTCTATTCTTGATTATTTACGTTTTGTTGTTTTTTCGCTATTACTCTGGAAGAATTCATCGTTGAGGATTTGTCGAGGAACGGAGGTGTTGGGGGAGTTCGCTATTTTGCAAGTTTGGTTAAGATAAGTTAGTTGGATAAATTACATATAATTATTGAAGTTAGTCAGTGTGGTGAATTTTTGGGGAGCTTGTTTGTGTGATGTATGAGCAGTTTGTTTGTAGTTGGGGTTAGTAATGGAGTTACTTGGGAGAGCAGGTTTGCATGCTGGGTGCTTTAGAATGTTTCGTAGATGGGTCTTCGGGTGTGTTTTGGGTGTGTATTGGGTTGGTTTTTTTGGTGGTTAAGAATGAATTAGTATGAAGGGGATTGGTTGTAATTGTGAGGAGTTGGTTTTAACATTTGATGGTTATAATGAAGGTCATCCTTAAAAAACACCCTCACAATCCAACGCCCGTCTTAATCTCTTGGTAGTAATTTCACCTTCCTAATTATTATAACATATTTCTTTAGATGATACAATATATACATGAAGTTAAAGTGTTGTTGTTTAGTCTTATTTATGAATTTGGTTGTTTAGTTTCATATGAAGTCAAAATGGAAGTAGATACTAACATTTTGCCAACCTACTCATATTGGGCCTACCACTAAATATTTTATTCCAACATTATCAGAAGACCACAAAAGAACTAAGAAATAAGTAAATAATGTACCTAGATACCACACCTTTATGAATGATTGTGATCACCAATTCACTATAGTGTGTATGTGGGGATGTGTATATGGTGGAGGTGGTGGACTTTGGTTTTATATTAATTTTGTGGGATGAAGGCGGTTGCAGTGGTGGTATTATGCTATCGTAATGGTTTACAATTTTAGCGTAATATGTGAAATGACTCATTAGTGTACAGAAGAGTCAGTTTAAGAAAGGATTGATTGTAAATGGATACTTATTTTAAAACAACCTAAAATGATAATGTGAACACTTATTATAGAACGAGTATTTTTTGTTGAATTAAATGTCTTAGTTGTTTCACAGGATGTAGTGACATGTTTCTATTAAGAGATTAAAGCCAAAAGACGGGTTTATCTTTTTTAGGACGAAAAAAGATGGGTTTTAGCTTAGTTTGGGCTCGGTCAAATCAACCGTGAAGTATTCTTTGTATTTACAATAGGGTAACATAAGCGTAGTAGCAAGATATAAAATTATATTGAAGTATTATTAGATCATAATTATGTACGTGTTTTGCTTGTTACTACATTTTCTACAAGCATATATAGTGCTTTGTGCTGCACTATTCTATGTAGGTAGAGCATCAGTCCATTTTGTATCGGCAATCTATACCCAAACGGTGTTTGGGTAAGAGATTTTTATGGAAAAGTGATAACTTGTACGTTGATGTTAGTCTAACAAACTCGTTTGACCTAACATAGTTCTTAAACAATTTTGAAAGATGTTGGGTTCAACAAGTTTGTTATACTAACATTAACGTACAAGTTATCACTTTCTTCATATAAACTCATTTAAACCCGCCTGGGTCTAAATTACCATGTCACTATACTACTATAGCATAAAAATGTTCAATTGTTTTGATAAATATAGTCCCAAAAGCTGTGTTTATAATTTCAAAAGCTGTCTTATGGTATTCAACTAAACATACATTATTCATTTGTACTTAACAATAAACATTCACATATAATAACCACTTTCAATCATTTTGATTCACCATAACCTTGTGCATAGTGTTTTAATCTTAAACATAATTTTTTAAGGTTACGTTCATCATAACCCGAAAGTTAAAGAGAATAAAAGGGCAATTGAAGATCTTATTTATTTAATGCAAAAGATAAATAGATCACATATTAAGAGTGCAAACAAGCCAAACTTTTATCAAGCAACTCGAGCTCGAGCTTGACTCAATCGAGTCGAGCTTTTATCGAGCTCAAGCCCGAGCCCAAGCCTAATAAACAAGCTCGTAACACATAACGAGCCGAGCTCGAGCTTTTAGTAGCTCGAGCTTTTATCGAGCTTTTCGAGCCTTCAAGTACATGTATATTTTTATTATACATATTTATATACACAACCTTAAGACTAACGAAAATATTGATGTAATAAGTAAATATTTGTAAAAGAACAATTTAAACACTAATTATTTCGAACCTTTTTATATAAATATTTTGCTCTTGAGCTTATCGTGTATTTTCTTGAATTTATTGATGAGTTTGAAAATCGAAATTAATGTTTCTATATAAATTCAAGCTTTTCGAGTCGAGCTCGAGCTTTACTCGAGCCGAACTCAAACTTGAATGATTAAAGCTCGTCAAGCTATCAAGCCAAGCTCATGCCTACCTTAAAATTTTCAAGCCAAACTCAAGCCTTGTCAAACTTGAGCTCGACTTGACTCGATTACACCCCATTCACATATAACCAAATTCAACATATCAAAAGCCTTTTAAAGAGATATGATTAGTCATATTGTGCACGGTGTTTTTTGGAATTGTGAATAGACATTGTGGTAGGGCCTCACAGGTTCAAATATTATTGGTTAGGCTTTAGTAAACTCAAAGGCCCATGTTGAAATGGCTAAGACTTTTTTTTTTTTTATATCACCTATAATCATTAATAATTTAATACATAAAAATAGTAAAGTAATGATATACGAGTATATAGCTTTCTAATAATATTACGGAGTACTAAAAACATTTTAACTGGCACATGAGATTGAAATATACATGGTATTCAGAAGACTTTTAACGATAAAATTACAAGGATGTACACTTAAACATTAATACTGTGTTTTGGAGAATCTTAAGTGGTTACATAGTTTTCCTACACAAAACAGTAGTATGTCTAAGAATTTTTTGAAATGGTCATAGTCACCACATGCTTTAGATGCATCTAGCAATCCTCCAAAAGCTTTCTTGTATCTATATATAGACAACAGTTAACCAGGCCATATGCAAGTAATAATATGAATGTTTTATAACACTATTCAAGGCACGAATCTATCTCCATTCATCCATGGCTACTCAAGTTGTTTCTTTCTTCTCCATATCAACAATCTTCTTCCTCGCAACATGTGCTAGTTTCGGTATGATCCCTACATCTCTATATATGTTTGTATGTCCAAAATCATGACAATGCTCTTAGGTATGGAACAAGATATAAACCTAAGTTCTAAATCTATATATACACTTCTATATGATACATTTATACCTTCAACCTAACTTAATCGTAAGATTCACACAAACTTCACTGCAAACCTACCTTATATCACATCAATCTGCACCACCACCTCTTCATTGACCGTCTAAAGCACTTTAGGCACAAAGCTTTTCACTGCGGACGCTTTGCATGGTTACAATATTGCTCATGTTAGAAAATAAGTCTTCATACTTTATATATTGTGTTCTACGTATTATAGTTGTAAGCTTGTGATATGTTTGTCTGATATCAATCTGTTACAAAGAATAACTAATTCGAACATATGGATATTCTAGCAAGTTAGCAACGAAGCCTTATAAATACTTTTTGCAATTATGCTAATAGAAACCATTAAGTTTGAACTAAATGTCAAGAATACTATGAAAAAAAAAGTTCCTTAAAATTTGCTAATTTGTTTTGATGAGAATGTTTTTTTGCATTAATTGTTGGAATAACAGTGAATGGGGGAGGACCACAATTCACATACGTAGGCCAAACTGGCCCAAACGAATGGGGGAGTCTGAACTCAACATTCTCGGCATGCTCCAAAGGGAAGTTTCAGTCACCGGTCAACATTGTCAAGTCAAAATGTGTTTCTGGTCGACATTTGGAGCCATTAGACATCGAATATAATGTTGCTGTTAATGCTACTCTTGTAGACAATCTCTTCAATGTCGCGGTTTGGACTCTTTCCTATCTTTCATAGAAGAAAATAACTTTTGGAATATCTAGTTTTGACTATGATCATGGTCAATAAAATGAGAATATTGGTGCAGATGAATTATGATGGAAATGCAGGAGTGTGTACCTACCTTATCACTCAATCTGCACCACCACTCTTCAGAGTGTTGGCGTCTAAAGCACGTTTTAGGACAAGCTTTTTCACTGCGGACGCTTTGCATGGTTGACAATATTGTCCATGTTAGAAAATAAGTCTTCATATCCTTTATCATATGTTTGTTGATATCAATCTGTTACTAAGTATACTAATTCAGAAACCAAATGGATATTTAGCAGTTTAGCAACTGTAAAACCATATAAATACTTTTTGAATAATGCTAATAGAATACCATAAGTTTGATACTAACATGTCAAGAAAACTATTGATAAAAAAGTTTCCTTAAAATATTTGCTAATTTGTTTTGATGAGAATGTTTTTTTTGCATAATTGTCGGGAATAAAAGTGAATGTGAGTGGGAGGACCACCAAATCACTATACGTAGGCCAAACTGGCCCAAACGCAATTGGTGGGAGTCTGAACTCAACATTCTCGCTTGCTCCAAAGGGTAGAATGTTTCATGTCATTCGGGTCAACTCATTGTCAAGTCAAAATGTGTTTCTGGTCGACATTTGGAGCCATTAGACATCGAATATAATGTTGCTGTTAATGCTACTCTTGTAGACAATCTCTTCAATGTCGCGGTTTGGACTCTTTCCTATCTTTCATAGAAGAAAATAACTTTTGGAATATCTAGTTTTGACTATGATCATGGTCAATAAAATGAGAATATTGGTGCAGATGAATTATGATGGAAATGCAGGAGCGTTTAGATTGAATGGTAAAAACTATAGTCTAGTACAGTTGCATTGGCATTCGCCTTCTGAGCATCAACTAAATGGCAAACGGTATGTCTTTTTTTTCTTCTCAAATATATTTTTCGACATTTAAAGTCAGCCTGTGAATGAAACACATACAAGGTTATTATTCCTATAGGCTAGATGCTGAGCTCCATTTGGTTCACAAGGCTGTTGATGGTGAAGTAGCTGTTATAGCAGTTCTTTATCACTATGGTCATCCGGACCCTCTTCTATCCAAGGTAAACTTAGTGAGCCAAACTTCTCAATATCATGCTCGTAGTTTTTAATTAGTTGAACTGTCTAATATTGAAATCCTTACTTTTCTGGGTGACATTTTTCTCATCAAAAATCGTACTTTTATACTCTTTTAAGTTTAAAACAATTACTGTATGTTGTTATTACATAAGTAAAATCTATGTTTCATATTTGAAAAAACAGTTTATACTTTTTTTTCTAAACTATATGCTATGTTGCAAGAAAGATGGCAATAATGAAAAGCAGTTGATCAAAAATTGTTGTGCATAACAGATACAATCCAAATTGGCGCAATTGAATGCGGTTCATATCTCATCTAACAAACCAGCTCAAGTTACTATTGGCACCATCACCACAAAGGAAATTAGGAAACACTCACGCAAGTATTACCGATATGTTGGATCTTTTTCCACGCCTCCATGCACCGAAGGAGTTATTTGGAACATTCTTGGCAAGGTACGAGAGCCAAAACGTCCTAATAATCACCATTACAACTTACTTTCCCATGTTTGATTACATTTTCTAACAGCTCTAATGTTCGGGTTTTAAAAAATCACAGGTGAGGTCAATTTCACGAGAACAAGTAAAAGAGTTAAAAGCACCGCTGATTTTTGGATGCAAGCGCAATGCTAGACCTGCTCAACCATTGAATGGAAGAAAAATAGAGATGTATGATGATGTGATGACCCATTGATAATGTTTGAACTTGTACTAATAGTTTAGGATAAAAAACGGGTACCCCTGTTGGTACCCCCTGCCCCACTGTATAGTGTCAAAAGGTACAAAATATTCCTTTTGTATCCCCTTTTTACAGTGCAACGCAGTTTTTTATCAGTTTCTGTTCCGTAATTTTTGACAGTTTCATACTTTTGACCTGTTAAACTTTATATTTTTCGTTCCGTTTTTTCCGTGTCACAGTTTTATAACATATACAAAATTGTAAAAATACAAAAAAAATAAAATACAAAAAAACCGCAAAAAACCCGGGGGTACAAATTGTATTTTAGAGGGTACATATATCATAAGCCTAAAAAAACAAGTGCCACATTCCCTGTGGATCATGTTTCTAATTATATATTCTATATTTTTGAGTGTGTTTCACCTCTTGTCCTTCCGCTGTAAAGTTGCATTATACTACCATTGATTTAGTAGGCTAAATAAATTACTAAGTAATTAGAGTTAGGTTTCGTTTGTTTTTTTTAGGTTTTACCTCTTCATCTACAAACCATGTCTGCAGAAGAAGAGGTACATCTAAAGTCTTCATCTGCATGAAAAAGACCGTTTGTTTTTGTTCTAATTAAGTACTTCTTTCATTTTTGTTTCTTTATCTTTTTACTAGTGTTTTTTACGTTTTGGTCAGTTATTTTACGTTTTCGTCAGTTATTTTACGTTTTCGTCAGTTTTATACGTTTTCGTCAGTATTTTTACGTTTTCGTCAGTTTTTTACGTTTTCGTCTGTTTTTTTACGTTTTCGTCTGTTTATTTACGTTTTCGTCAGCTATTTTACGTTTTCGTCTGTTTTTTTACGTTTTCGTCAGTTATTTTACGTTTTCGTCTGTTTTTTTACGTTTTCGTCTTTTTTTAATTTTTCGTCAGTTAGATTTTAGTTTTCGTAGATTTTTTCTACGGTTCTCGTTATTTTTTTACATTTGTTGTCTGTTTTTTTACGTTTTCGTCAGTTTTTTTTCGTTTTCGTCTGTAATTTTTCGTTTTAGTCAGTATATTTTACGTTTTTTGTCAAGTATTTTTGTTAAGTTTTCTCTTTTGTTTTTTTTGTTTACGTCAGTTATTTTTTTTAGTTTGCGTCTGTGTTTTTACGTTTTGCTTCGGTTTTTTACGTTTTCGCCTAATTTTTTACGTTTTCGTCTGTTTTTTTACGTTTTTGTCAGTTTTTTACGTTTGCTTCAGTTTTTTACGTTTCCGTCAGTATTTTACGTTATTGTCAGTTTTTTTACATTGTCGTCTGTTTTTTTACGTTTTCGTCAGTTATTTTACGTTTTCGTCAGTTTTTTTACATTTCCGTCAGTTATTTTACGTTTTCGTCATTTTTTTACGTTTTGTCAGTTTTATACGTTTTGTCAGTTTTTTACGTTTTCGTCATTTTTTTAAGTTTTCGTCAATTTTTTTATTTTTTGTCTTTTTTTTTTGTGTCGGTTTTTGTTGTTTTTTACGTTTTTTTGTAGGGTTTTTTACCGTTGTTGTCTGTTTTTTTCGTTTGTCGTACTTTTACGGTCGAAAACTTGAAAAAACGAAGGAAAACGTAAAAAATGGTGTTGCCGTAAAACATTAAAAAAAATAGAGCGAAAACGTATTTAAAAGGACAGAGCAACGGTAAAACGTTCGGACGCCCAACGTTTAAAAGAAGGCGGAAAAACGTAGAAAAAACGATAACGAAAACATATAAAAAATGTGGGACGAAGACTTTACGTAAAAACAGGCAAAAAACAGTTAAAAAACAGTCGAAAAGTTAAAGAAAACCTGACGAAACGTGTAAAATAATGACGAAAACGTGTAGAAATGTACTGACGGATAAACTGTAGAATTATAACTGTACGAAAACGTATGATAAAAAAACTGTTAAAAAACGTTTAAAGACTGGATTTGAAAACGGTAATAAATATTATATATCGTAGGAAAAACGGAGAAAAAAAGAAAAAAGTTGAATCGTTTGTAAAAAACGGAAATTAAAATAGATGAAAACGTAATAAGATAAAGTACAAAAAGAATAAAGAGGTTGTAAACGTATAATCCAATGAAAAAAGTGATTGATATTATTTAATTTTTGTAGAAAGATGAGAGATAGAAGTTGTAAGAAGTGAAATAGTGTTGTTGAATTTTGAAGGGTTAGACAGTGTTTGTATCACTCTATCTCTGCAATAAAAATCAGACATAAAGTCAGTGAGATGCAGATATAAATGATGAATTTGAGGTGAAAAGGTTATTTGAAAAAAACAAACAAACCCTAAGTATCTTTATACCGATCTTTGCACATCACATCCAGAATTCAATAAAGGGTGATGATATGTACACGGAGTGTTTTACTTTGTACACATAAAGTTGATTTTAAAGTTACGTGTATACCCTTGTCTTATTTTACACAATCTTTCATCTTCTTATTTTCTGGTAAACCTTCGACTTCAATTTCTCTCTCTTAAATTCCTAACCCATCTCATAAATTAATTCCATGCACATTTACCATCTGAAAAATTCATCATTCATACATAAAAAAACCATCGCACAATTATATATACAATATGTGATATATACCTTTCCCTTGCAAATATAAGTTCTTAAAGGTTTTTTTTAAGTTTTAGTGCTCACTCCACTAGGGCCAATTCACTTTGACGTTTCCTTGTGTTCTCACTGAACACAAATTTGCTTCATTTTATCTAGACTTTGTTATATGGATTCCTACCTGATGGGATAATTTTGGGCTTGTGATTGGGGGAGACAGGCTAAACTGATGGGATAATTTTTATCTGCATAACACATAAGAAAGTTTCGATTAACAAGCTCAATTTTCAACCTTTTTTTGCATAAGATACATTAAATTATTATTATTAATCTTGTAAAAAGATGGTTTATAACCTCTTATAAAATGAGGAAAACTCATCGGAGTTCTTTTCAGGATTAAAAAGAGATCCATAATTATTTTGCTACAAATAGGTAAAGGGTATACAAGTCATTTTCACTTAAAATCTGTGTGGAAATAAAAAGCCACCGTGTACATATTAATTGGATAAGGATCCTCTCATGTTCATTTGAACATGAGAGAACATGAGAGGATCTTTTTCCATATTAATTCCATTCAATAACAGTGTTACAGCATTATTCTAAGTAATAGTGGTTTAATTTAAGGGTGTGAAAATGTTGCCGTTTAAAAAACTTTTAAATTATTGCTTTTTTTAAAACATTTCTTAGAAAACATATTTTTTAAGCATTCCGAAATTGTATATCTTTACTACTTATAAAGCATGAATGACAATTCTTGAAACAATAATGCTTAATACCCTTAATACTTCGAAATGGAAAAAAATGAAAACTTATAAAAACACCGTTAACAACCTTTCAAAGTTTAAAATGAAAACTTATTAAAACACGGTCTTACAAATATAACTTATTAAAACACGGTCTTACAAATATGCGTTACATGATTCTTTCTAAATTAAATTGCCACAAGATTTAGAACACACACAGTTAATAAATGGGAACTTTTTACTGAGGGCCTGTTTGGTTAATTTTTTTATTAAGTCATTTTTAATTAACAGATGACTTAATGTGGAGACTCTCGGTTTCGACACTTATTATTTTAAGTCATTTCTTTTGATTAAGTTAAAAACAAACAACTTTTCACAAACTTAATAAATTAAGTTTTCAAATTAAGGTTCAATAAAGTTAAATCAACACCACATGAGTTGTTTACGATTTGCGTCTCTATGAAGACAAGTTTATAAACGGCAATATTTAAAGAAGCATGTTTGTCCATTTTAAAACACACAAACGTTGGCTTTTTTATGATTAAAGAAATACAAATAAAGAAAATATTTTTCCTATCTCTACTACTTATAAAGAGTTATGTTTAATTTTTATTTTTAAAACTGAAATGTTTTAATAGTGAGTAAATAGTTTGCGCGATCTCTAAAAATACCCTTTAATGACCACTTATTAAACTTGTCCAATGGAATAATCTTAAACTTACTTAATAATGTATTTAGGACCTTCTACAAAAGGAAGTCTTAATAGACAACAAATATTACTAATAAAGGAATTGTATTGGTTACAATATACTGTAATAGCATAAGTTACAACATTTTAAAGCACATTTGGTAGATATAATGACATTAGTTAAACAATTTAAAACACCTTTTGTAATGTGATTACAAATTTTAAGTGTCTTTAATTTCATATCTGTAACAGCCATACAAACAATATTTTTACACTCAATTTAAACCATGTTATAACAGCTCAAACCTACTTGATATAAAAGACTCCACAAAAACATACACAACACAAAAACACACATTCAAATCCGCCACAACAACCTCAAAACCACGGTTTGTGTTAATAATTTGGATATATGCTCTCTCAAATCCTCTTTCCTCAATCTTTCTCTAGATTCATAATATTGCTCGTCAAAAATTTTGATTACAGAGTACCTGTCGTTGTAACGCACAAATACCCTGCCAATCAAGTTAATAAATGACAACTTTTAGGACATACTGGTTTATCAATTTTAAATGACAACTTATTAAATGCATAAAATTTTAATGGTTTAAATGTCAACTTTTAATAGTTCAAATTTTATCACGTTTAATAAATGATAACTTTTAATAGTTTAAGATTTTAAATTTTCGTTTAATATTCTAAAAAATTAGTTAACTTATGTATAAAGAAACTTGTCAGTTGTTGTTTGCCTTATGTTACACGTTAAAAAAAAATACTTTTATTTTCAGCTTCACTAAATGTTTTTATATGTTTTCTTGATAAAATTTAATTTGTGTCAATTCTAAGATCTGATCATTATTGAGACGATTAGGAAAAGGAAAGTTAAGACTACCTCGTCTAGAACCCAGCATTACACTAAACACACAACCAAAATATTACTATAATTATCCGCCGCTATAAAAAATCTCGTTACTATACACGAGTACTCGTCTAGTTATTACTAGAAAAATATATATAATTTTGGACTTTGAAATGCTTAATATATATATATTTTGTAATGCTTAATTATATTTCGAATGTCTGAAATTGTATGTTTCTAAAATCCACCGAAAAAATGGGTAACAAATTTTTTGTCACAATTGGCAAAAATATATTAGTGGGAATATATGCATAAAGTCGAACATTTGCAACTTTTATCAACCTAGCAAACAAAAACTAAACACAACCTCCAAAACGATGAAATATTGAAACAAGAATCAAGCACAATAAAAGATCAAATAATGATCTAGGTTTTTGGGTATTTATCATTTTGTTAATATAAAAATGCTTTTGTTTGTACGAGGATAGATCAAATAAAAAATGATTTTTCAATAAGAAAGATAAAAAGGATTATTGACCATTGACTTATAACTAACGGACCAGATAATCCTCCTCCTAATTAATCATTTTACGGCATAAAGGTAATTTTACATTTCTTATACAAACCCCCCAATTACTTAAAACAACAAATTCGCGGCACCGCCAAAATGATTTGCCAACTCGCATAATCAGTTTTGACGGACAGACAATCTTATCAGTTTGATCTGTTTATTGCTTACAAGTGTCATGGAACAGATCTCAATGAACATCATTTCAGTCTCGTGTGGGTTTTGTAATCAATTACCAATTAATACTCACCTATGAAGCTCCAATTTTCAAGTTCTTTGAATGTCATCGATTCATTATCTTGGATAACGAGGTTTTGTTATAGGAGCCCAGAACAGAACATGTGTTGAAGATATCATAAAAAACCTTAGTCTTAATTTACCAAAGATGGTAATCGGATATCACTTAAAGTTGTGTAATCACTTTTCAAAGAAGATTATTCGACCTTATGTCTGGGTTACACGAATACCTCATTGGGATAAACCCAAGTGTTTGTTCTTGTTTTAGGCACAAATCAAGAACTATTCGTTTCTAAGTGTTTATGTTTTGGTGTTGTACCTTTCATGCAAATGTTCATCTCTATTTATAGAGATGAAAACTCTTAATCAAAAGATTTTGTAACTTCTGGTCAAAAGGAGTTATGAGCATTAATTGACCAATTAATCTCATAACCTCCTTCATAAATGCATAGTGGTTACATGACCATAATCATGGTCATCAGGTCAAACTTGAAACTGCCCATTTAATAGGTGTAGTTACAAACATTTAATGTTGAAACTACCCATTTAATAGACATTAAGTTAACTACTAAAAAATTTAGGGAGAATCGGTGACTTGATGAGTGTACACTCCGTACCTCCAAACCCATTTCCAAGGATGATCCGATTCTCACAGTTGCACTAAATTTCCAACAATCCTCTCTAATTTAGTATAATTCCTTTTGCATGAAAATTAAACACAAAACAAAACATGTGCATAAATGAAAATATCCCGAGGATTGAATTTTCATCTTAGTAAATTACACGTTCAAATATTCGAGAATCAGGGTGTTCTAAGAATTGAACCCTCCAACCCATTTGAACGCTCCTGACACTATACAAGCCATGTGTCCATATCCAATTCATAAATGTTGTAAGAGCTAAAGTCCATGCTCCATGAAGCGGCAAAACCTCAACATTTACATAGGTGGTTCCTAGGGGTGGAAATAAGCCGAGCTTCTCGTGAAAAGCTTGGGATCGGATCAATAAAAAGCTCGAACGAGCCGAGCCTAAACGAGCTCGATCTTAAAATTAGAGCTCATTTAATAAACAAGCCAGAGCTTTGTATATAAATCTCGGCTAGGCTCGCAAGCCTAAACGAGCTCTAATAAACAAGCTTTAGATAAACGAGCTCAAATAAGTAAGTTTAAGAAGACAAGCTTTATTTTTTATAAGTGCATCATAAACGAGCCGAGCCCGATCCGAGCTCGAGCTCAACTCTTAAAACTTGAAGCGAGCTGAGCTCGAGCTTTCTAAAATATAAATAAGCCGAGCTCGAGCTCTGGCAAGCTCGGGCTCGGTTCTGCTCGTTTCCACCCCTAGTGGCTCCTCTTTATTCATGCTCCTGCTAAGAGCTTTTTCAAAGAAATTAACCATTAAGAAGTAAAGACTTGATCCTCCTTTTCAGCAGGTTCCAAGCACATCCCTGAGATGATATGTAAATACATGTGCTTTAGCCCACTAAATGTTTAACATTTCACATTGAACTCAGCTACCAAGTTTCTTCATTAGGGAGTTAGGTGTCCTAGCATTCAACAACTTGGTTGGACTTTAAACCCATCCCTTCAGCAGACTTTAAAATCAAGTCTTTATCCAATCCCTTCGTCAAGTGATCAACAAAGTTTTGTTGAGACCTCACAAACTCTATAGATACCACCCTATTCGTGATAAGTTTATGAATCATGCGATGCCTGACACCTAAGTGTCTAGACTTCTCATTGTACATTTGGCTATAAGCCTTTTCCAATGTAGTAGCACTATCACAAAGGATAAATATAGGTGCTATAGGTTTGGACCACAATGGAATCTCAAGGATTAGGTTTCTCAACCATTCAGCCTCCTTACCAGCAGCTGCTAAAGCCATAATTATTCAATCAGATTCAATCACTTGTTTATAACCACAATTATTTAAAACACTACTTGAAACCAAATTCTTCCTTAATATTAGGAACATGCAAAACATTAA
The DNA here is from genome assembly GCA_026074375.1 of Tanacetum coccineum. NCBI lineage: Eukaryota > Viridiplantae > Streptophyta > Magnoliopsida > Asterales > Asteraceae > Tanacetum > Tanacetum coccineum. The sequence continues at coordinate 70,260 of BQNB010007406.1, read as the reverse complement.
ATAAGGAAACAATCTTTCCAGAACTAAATATAAGATCTACACAATATTGTTGCCCTTTGGCTTGTCACTATCCTGCGCCCTGAGGGACTCCTCAATGTGCAGATGACTTCCCAACTCAACAAGAGTTAACTTCTCCTTATTATGTTTCAAGGCATGCTTGAAATCTTTCCAAGAAAGAAGAAGTTTGTCAATGATACAAGAGACCTGAATAGCCTCATCCATGTTTATTTTGTGTTGTGTAAACCTTCCATGTATACCAAAAAGTTCATTGTATTGTTCCATAACTGGTCTGGAATCAGTCATTTTGTAATTTGTGAAATTACTTACAAGGAACTTCTTACTTGATGCATCCTCGTCCATATATTTGGCCTCCAAGGAATCACATAGTTCTTTTCCATATTCAACATTTTGTTAAATATCAAATAAAGGATCAGACATACTGTCACACCCCGTAAATTTCAGGTCAAAATTTTAAACCTTTTCGATCATTATTTTTGACTTTTATACGTTACGTTTGAATCTGGCAGTTTACCGGGAAGTTAACCCGCGTAAATCTGAAAAACGTCATCGGACGCGTTCCGACTTCGGATTTTGACTAGTCTAGATATTATATGCATTATTTTATCATTTCTAAGTTATTTGTAGATTACGATCACTTCCGATACTTATTTTTACGTTTTAGCATACAATTTACGTTTTTCGCGTTTTTGATCAAACGGAACTCTGGAAACTCGAAATCTTTTTGTGTAAACCTTAGTTATCGCTCATCTTGTGTTGACAAGTCAAAATTTTTGTTTATTCCCCCTCTTTAAATTCAGCGCCTAAGCCTCACAACAATGCAACATAAGTCTTGAAATTGAAAAAGCACAGGTATCTTTCTGTTTTTATTAGCATGTGTAAATGGATAGTATAAGATAGTTTGATTCTTTCATGGATGATTACCACTGCACAAACAAAGAACCATGCAAGACTAGTGCATGTGATTTCTTCCACTTTGACTCACCAAAATTCAAATCTAAGCATAAATATTGAACCATGACTCAAAAGAATGAACCAAATAGTCCTTGTGGGTGGTTTTGGCCGAGCAAGAGCACACACACACTCTTGGTATGTGTTGGTCACATATACACTACAAGTCATACCATAAAACCCTACCATAGTCCTATAAATATCCTACTATATCACAAGTTAGGGTTTCACTTTCATTTCATAGCCTCAAAAATTTCCCATCTCTCTTTTTCCCTCTCTTTGCTTATGGCAACAAACACCCCTTTTAGGGTTTCTATATCTTTGATTTCTTGCAAGATCCAAGCATACTAGGTTCATATCTAAGGTTATTTAGGGTGATTGCAAGTATTGGTTCATTGATTCAAGGGTTTAATTCAAGATCTACAAATTAGGGTTTGGTTATTATTTGGGGGTTTTCAAGATCCAAGTCTTTCATCGTCTTCTATCATATTTCTTAAGCTTGTTCTTCATTTTGTAAGCTTAATTTGAAACTTATGCTTTAATTTCTACTTTCATTCATTATTTACTTATGTTCTTACATATATCTATAAGTCCTATGGTGTTTGTGTTAATTTTTCTAAAAGAAATGAAATAACATCTTGATATCTTTTATAAAAATAGAAGTAACATGTTTATGACTTTCTGATCTTGGTGAGGTGAGTTGAAAAGTGAGTTGCAACAACATAAATGAAGGGATTAGGTTAGTTTTAGTGTTTGTTTCGTTGTGATTAGTTGTGATGAATAAAGTAAGCTAGATTAGGCACTATTGTGAAGTTTGGTGTGATATTTTTTGAAAGCGTTTATGAAATACATAGTTGCTGATCCGAAATTGTTTTGAGGTTTTGGTCGACTTAGGAATGTTTTCATTAGGCGTAAATGTAATTTTTGGAGAGTTCGTTTCGAGTAGATAGATTTTCATGTATTGTACATTAAAATTGGACTTAAAACGGTCAAGTTATAGCCAAATGAAACTTAAAATAATTTTCAGCAAAATAATTAATATAGGTGCTGATGTGAATAGTAAAATGAGTTTTCGGACGCTTTCGAGATGTTTTGAGCTTTTAAAACACTAGCGAAACATATAATATCACATATATATTGATTAGTATCATTAGAAACGTCGTTAACATATTTTAAAGAAAGCGTTAAGGTTACTAAAAATAGTAAGTTTAGTAAATATTAGTAAGATAGACATGGAAGTTAAACGTTTAGGTTTCTCTAGCGCGTTTAAGGAAATATGGATTTAGCAAATATAGGGGACGGTATTAACGTCCCGAAAGTAAAAACTTTCCTAAAATAGAAACTTACTAAAAATGGTAATTTTTGGTTAAACGCCGAAACTTAACGAAAAACTCTATTATTTTATTGAGTTCCCGTTTTTGTTTAAAAATTTTTAAAATAAAAAAAAAAAGGGGGCAAGAACCAGGACACTCATGGATGACTTTTTCTCTTATAAAGATTCGTACAAGTTTCATATACTTTCCGTCTTTCTAAGACGCATCATTGATTAGGTCGTTAAGTGGACCTCTTGGCATTATATCTCTTCATTGATATTATATCTCACCATTGCTATAGGCGAGTTCTAGCCCACGTTTTACTGCTTTACTTTACTACTTGGGGTGTGAGAAAACATTTGCTTGTTTTTAAACTATGGATACAGTTACTTTACGTTACCTTTTTCTGATTACGTGTGCTAAGTTACTTAATAGACCACTAATGCCTGAACTATCATGAACCTGTTAATTTCTTAACCGACCGTACTGGTTAAGTGAGCGCGAATGTTGTAAATAGATCTATTAGGACTAATTATCCCTATCCGGGTAAGTAGCGCTTACTAGATTCGGGAGACACGAACAAATGGATAATATAAATGTCAGAATTTCACTGCTTATCTTTGGTCAGATACTATTAGGAGCAGTTTAAATTTCCTTAATGCAATTATATCTGCTTTTTTGTGTGGAAATAGAAGGGGTTGAATAGCTTCTACCGTTTTTAATTTCGAGTTTTAAAGTGTTGTAAAAATTCTGTTCGGACTTTATGTGGAATTCAACACTTGCACAATATAAACAATATTACTTATTAAACAATTAATAAGAGTGTAGAGAAAAATAATGCTAGACAAGAGATAAGAGTGATACAATCAAACCCACACGTCGGAGGATTTATAGTGGGTTCAGGTAACGAAGCACCTCTTCGCCCTACTCCACTCCGCTGTGCACTAACTCTAGAGTGTTCTCTCACTTGGTCAACAAGCTCCCTTATGGCGGAGAAAGAAAGGGAAAACTACACAACGTTGCTTACACCGATGTACTGTTTTTTTTAGAATATATACGTAGGCACTTAGCTATATGGCGGAGTTTCTTATCTTAGTTAGTACCAATCTATTCACAACTTTCACTACACAACTTAGATTCATAACGACGTGATCTCGACGACACACTTCTTCACACCTGAGTTTGCGGCATCACCACAACTTCACCTTGCCAATACTATATCTCTCATAACTAACACTACTGAGGCTTGATCCCAAGTTCTTTAATCTATTACGGTCAAACAAGTGTACTAAAGATGTAACAACGACTCAGATCTTTTACTATGATTTAAAAGTGATTTACATGTTTTGTGAGGGAGAAGGGTGTGACATGTGGGGGTGGTTAACGGGGTGTTTGAGAGTCTTTTGTCTTTTTTTGTCTTGCGCTTTTAACAAGTAGAATGAAAAGTTTGAGTTCTGTGTGTCTTTTGCAATATAGATTGCAAATACATACTAAGTGTAATAATTTTTCACTTGATGTGGAACACAGTAAATAGGAACCTTCGATTTCTTCTCTTGCACTTGAGGAATTGAGTTTGGATTCACTTGGAAACAAAGCTTTAACTCGCCTATTAGAATACTGTAATATCCAGTACTCTATCAATCGAACCATATGGCCTCGCTATGAGATAAAATCTTTTTTAAGAAGAGTGAGTTCATCGGCGAACTCCTCAAGATTATCACTAGTCTTCACCGGAGAAGAACTAGGAGGAAGAGCATCGGAATGATTAGTGGTACTGCCACTAAATGGCTCATCTTTTGAAAAATCAATGACAAAAATAGCGTGAGCAAATTGATTATTCTTGTTTTTCTCAGATTTATCGGCATAGTAAACAAGTTCTTCCTTTCCTACTCGTAATGTTAATGTTTCCTCGTACAAATCAATGAGAGCTTTTGCAGTGCGAAGAAAAGGTCTCCCTATAATAATAGGCACTCTCGGGTCTGGTTCAAAATTAACCACTACAAAATCAGCAAGAAAAGTGAAACCATCAACTCTAACTACAACATCCTCGGCTATGCCCATTGGGTGCGTAATGGAATGATTGGCAAGCTCGAGTGTCATTCGAGTAGGAGTTAAAGCTTCAAGCCTAAGTTGCTTGTAGATAGAATGAGGCAAAAGATTTATGCTAGCTCCAGAATTGGCTAAAGCATTAGTCCTATCAAGTTCTTGTAGAGCACACTGAATAAGAAATTTTTCGGGATCTTCGAGCTTCTGGGGAACTTTGTTTATGATGATGGCAGAACATTCAGCATTTACGGTTGTGATGGCAATTTCTTCAAGTTTCTCTTTGTTCCTTAGCAACGAGCTTAACCATTTGTTGAACTTTGGCATTTCGACGAGAGCATCTTTCAATCCAATCTCTAAACGGAGTTGTTTGAACATCTTCAAGAACCTACTATGTTGAGCACTTGGTTTATCATTCTCTCTTACTTTCATCCTCTCGGGATATGGAAGTTTAGATTGATACGAATTAGGTCTTGGAGAATTAAGATCTTGAATTTCAACATTAACGGTTTTCTTTGCTTTTGGTTTTGGGATTTCAATGAAAATGGAATCTTCTTCCTCTAGAGGTGGGACTTGTGCGGTACTTTCTGAACTTGGTTTTTGCACTTTGTCCATTGACGTCTCCGGGTTTTGTTCGGGTTCCTTTGAAGGAATAGAAACAACGGGTGTAGGAACAAGAGGAGTCGAAGGTCCTTCACAAGTTTTACCACTTCGTGTGGTGATAGCATTAACATGCTCACGAGGGTTAGTTACGGTTTGACTTGGTAGAGTTCTTGAATTCGAAGACGAAGCGGTGTTGGAAGTTATGAATTTAGAAAGCATTTTCGTTAAATTTGTCATCTAGTTTTATAAACCCTGGCCTTGATTTTGCATATTCCGTAACACAGCATCATTAGCCTTGACATAATTCTCGAAATCGGTCTTTGAAACACCTTGCATTTGCTGAGGAGGAGCTTGATAAACTGGTGGTTGAATCGTTGGAGGTTGGTAAACTTGTCCTTGGTTGAAGTTACTTCCATGGTTTTGATTGAAATTGGTTCCTCGATTTTGGTTGAAATTATTTCCTTGATTTGGATTGAAACGGTTTTGATTGTTTTGAATCGGAGGAAAACCAGGAGGTCAGATTTGGTTTGCAACCATCAAAGGTCTAGAATTGGTATTTCCTTGATTAAAATTGGCTGCAGCAGCTTGTGAAACGTACTCTTGAATGTTGTCTTGATAAACATTGCCATCGGTGGCTGGACAGTTTTTATAAGAGTGAGCACCTCCACAAGTTACACAACTCTGCTCGACCGCTTTTACGGTTGCGGGAGCTTGGGCTTTTTGTTTGTCGATAAGCATAGTCTTCATCAAATTCTTAAGTTCAGAAACTTCGGTTGTAAGAGCAGCAACATCTGGTGAAATTCCTGGAGTAGATGAATTCGAACTCACTTTGGCAACGACTGCCTTGTTTCGTGAATTACGGACCTTGGATTTACTCTCAATAATTCTCAAGCATTCACGAGGCATCTTATCCAAAAAGTTTCCACCAGCAGCAGAATTCAATGAGTCTTGATCATTAGCATTCAAAGCATTGTAAAACGTATCCAATTGATGTAATTCAGAAAATCCGTGATGTGGGCATGCTCGAAGAAGGTCATTAAATCGATCCCAAGCCTCATAAAACGATTCGTCAAATCTTTGTTGAAATCTCGTGATTTCGTTACGAAGATTTGTCGAATGGAGGAAGAAATGATTAATGATTTGAACCAAGGATCATCCATTCAATATTGATCGAGGAGGTTCTTTTTTCTAGCAAAATCGGGCTGATCCTTCAAGAGAAAACGGAAAAGGCATAAGCTTAAATGACGTGCTCGGGATTATTTTCCGGGAAATTCATGTTGAGTTATTTTATTGAAATAAGGATGTGAGCATGTGGATCCTCTTTATCATGTCGAAAACTGTTTGTTTTTTGAACAGATTGATCAACCATGCTTTTAACTTAAAGTTAGAATTGATTTCGGAATTTACATTGCATCCTCGTAACACTCGGTGTGGTGTTGGAGCAATTGTGCATTGTCCGTTTTTCAGCACGTCTGCACTAATGGAGGATAACAAGAGGTTCTTCTATGAAATGGATTATGTTGAACAACAGCCGGTTGGCTTTGTTGTTGACGGTTACGGTTGCGGGTTTGAGAACGAGTGCGCATGCACAAAGTAGAAAAAGAAAATTTAAACTAATTTTTTTTATTTTTTATTTTTTTTTTTTTATTTTTTAACAAACTAAATTAACGGATAACGAGAAGACAACTTAAACCAAATAATCAAATTTACTTCACGGTAGCTCTTAAAAATTTTACTTTTTAAGGTGAGCCGTATTTCGTAAATGACACAAATGACAAGTTTTTAAATCTTTGATTCGAGTTGGGAACTTATTATGGATAATACCTCAATTGAAGGTATTATTTGTTGGTGTTCTTTTACCAACTTTGTTTATTTTTTAAATTGAAAGAGCAAATATTTTTGTATTTTTGTTTTAATCTTCTATTTATACTAAAAAGAAAAGAAAAATATTTTTTACTTTTTATTTTTATAATTTTTTATTATTTTTTTAACAAAAACAAAACTTTCAAAAATGAAAGGGTCTTCAAATTAATATCAACAAACTTCAAACGATAGAATCTTAATCACAAATCCCCGAGGAAGCGGGCGCCAAAAATTGATCGTAGAATGCTAACCACACGTAATAATATTAAATATAATATATAATGGAAAATACAAATTTTACCTTGAGGACAAAGGTAAAAGGAACTTCAAAATATAATATAATATATAATCGTATATTAAAGGCAAGTATGATTACCCCGGGTCGTTTTCCCCAACGATTTGTGAAATTGAAACCGCGTTTGTTGTTCGAACAATGATTTGAATGGGAAACAATAGTTGATTTGATTAACTACTTTTAACAATTAAAATTAACAAGCTCTAACAATTAAGCATGAAAACAAATAACGGGAAATCAAAATTTAACTAAAAACGCAAAACGGGACCCTTAAATGAAGGTCAAAAACCCTAATTTGCTAAAAATAAACCTTATTAATTATTTTCTTTAAATGGAATTATTTGACTAAAAAAGTTAGTTTAAAAAAAACTAGAAACAAAAACGGAGTTTGAATGAACGTTAAAACACGAAAAACATGGAACGAGAAACGAATTCCTGTTCTTTCTGAAACGAAGATTTTGTAAATTAGACCCTACGAAAGCATAAACTAATTGTTCTATGAAATTTAGATAAAGAAAATTTTCTAAAAAAGATTTATATTTTTTTGATTATTTTTCTATTTTTTATGATTTTTTAAAGTTTTTAATGAAAATAAATGTTTAAAAATACTAAACGAACTCTAAAAATTCTAGAAAAATGACAGAAAATAGCTTATACTACTTAAAACCTAGGAAAAATAAGCCCGATGATACAACCTATTTAATAAGCTGCGAAATAAGCTTTAACAGCTTTATAGGCTTATTAGGGAAAATGTGTTTTAAGAAAATAAAGTATGCGAAGGGTTGATGAAAAGCCCAAGGGCAACTCAGAGGTAAGGTGTAGTGTGTGGTGTGTTTATAAAAGGTTGAGGTGTTGAGGTCGGGGGTTCGAGTCTTGCTCACCCCCGACTTCCACTTCCCTTTTTTTGGTTTTTATAAAAAACTTAAAGAAGAAAAGTTGTAGAGGACAACTTTTTAAGCTACTTTAATAAAATGACTACAAGCTGAAACTCAAAAATAAGCACTCAAAAAGCTTTTTAATAAGCTGTAAACAGAAAGTGAGCTTTTAAGCTCCAAAAAGCTAAAATTCACTTATCAGCTTATACACAACTCCTTTTAAGCTCAAATTCAAATCTAAAAGTTGCTCTAGAAAGCTTAAGATGTGTAAAAGCTAAATTCAATAAGCTAATTTAACTAGAAACACTATATAAGTATATAAATCCTATGATCTAAGAGGTAAACTCAGGAACTACCATGTTAAGCTAAAACACTAGATAAGCTAAATTGTACAAATAAGCTATAACAGGGTTTGAGCTTTTGAAAACTTAACAACCTACTTATAAACTATTAATCCAAATCATAAAAACAAATTCTAAAAGCTAGAAATATAAATTTAAAAGCTAGGACTTAGTTAATACTGTTTTTGGCTTTTTGAGATTTTTGAGGAACTTTTAAGGCTAAATTAATCCTAAGTAATAAGCTAGAAATTGAAAATAAGTTTTAAACTATCTTATCCTATATCTAAACTAAAAGCTTATTGAATTTCAAAACCTAAAACCTAATTAAGCTAGCTTAAATTCAAATGAAAAGGCAGCAGTAGTAAACTGTGGTTTTTACTATGCTGATGCAATTTTGCAATGCAAAACAACAATGATGTGACATAAAAGGTTACCTCTGCACTAGACACTCCTATTGAGTGTCTAAGAACATTAGCAAACAAAATCCAAACCTAGGAGAGGCTTGGATTAAAGTTTTACATCCAAGAAAAAGGGAAAAACTCCCCTGGTGTAGGAACAAAGAAATTAAGCTCAAACTTTTTATATAATGAAATCTAACCTAAGAAAACAATTTCATTACTGATTTAAAGTGTTTATGAAAATGATTTTAGCAAAGATCACAACTCAGTTTGACTTTAAATGGTCAAACCTCACTAAACCAAACACCCCTTTAACATTTGACAGATTCATTTTAACAAGCTAAACTGAAATCTAATGACTAAAACTTAATAACCAGATGATAAACAGCTTATAGCAAACCTAATTAGCAAACCTAAGCAAATTATAAGACAGTTTAATAAGCTATAAGCTAAATTACTCTATTTTTGGATTTTTAATGATTTTTAAGACAAATTATAAAAATCTAAGATCTATACTACTAAAGCCTAAAACAGATTATAAATCAAGTTCAATAAGCTAAATGAGACAAGTTTAAGCACCAATAAGCAATTATTTAAGCAACATAAGCTAGATTACACTAAGAAATTTAAAACAGGAAGAGTAAAGGGAAACTTACAACCTGCCTTAGCTAAACAAAGGCTCTAGCTTATCCTTATGGATAAGCTAGTAAAGTCCTTGGAAGCTCATCCATGGCTAGCTTCCCTTCCATAAGCTTTTTTTTCCAATAATCCAAGGTAATTAAGTTGATTTTAAGATTTAAGTAAATTAAGGAATGAATAAAAACTCCCAATCACAGATTATAGACTTGTTGAGAGCTTATAAGTTGCTATGAATGTAGAGCTTATGAGTAGAAAACAACTTATGAAAAACTGAAATAAGGATTTGATTAAAACTCAAATTGGATTACAATGCCTTAAAAACTAAAAGTTACAAATTACTAAAAGATAAAATTACATTTTAAGATAAAATTGCATAAGCTACAACTAAATTAAGCTAAAAAATCTATAACGCTAAAATAGATCACATGTGTGTGTGAGAGTGAGTGGTATATATAGCATGTCTTTAAGTACTAGGTCCATACCCTGCTCCTCTTGAATCAATCTTGGCCCTATAATCATCTCTCATCATTAGATGCTAACTCTTGACCCTTGGATTAGATTTTTAGCACACGGATTGCCAGCGTGGCTAATCCGTGATGTGATCACCTTTGTGTTACTTCTGTGGTACTTAAGTTACAATACCACAATACTATGCTTCTTATCTCCACGTGGCATTCCTTGTTGGGGATTGACAATAGGAGCACGTTTGGATGATTGTATTACTTTGCCCATGGTACTTTGTCCCATGAATTTTTCTTTTCTCTCCCCCAATCTGGTAAAAGCCCTCTTTTGTGATTTGACCCGGGTGAAAAGAAGAAGAAGGTTGAACAATGGTAAAACCACTTTTCCCGATTAATTTTTAACTGAAGGATGGTTTTATAAAGTTTGTCCGGGTGTTGACTAGGGTTTGGGCTCAGGTTATAAGTGGATTTGGGCCCAGGTTGTGGAGTTTGGATTTGTTATAAAAAGGTAACGGTCGTTATCTTTTATTAAAAAGATAACGACTGTTAGGGCATTTAGGGTTTGTTTTGTAATTTGGTTTAACATGAAGGATGGATTTGGTAACTTTAGGATTTTGTCTTTTTGTGTTTGACTTGGGTTGACTGAGAATTGACCAAGGCTTGACTAGGGTTTGATTTTGATAGCTTCCTCCCGGCTTCTTGCGTGCTCTTCCGTTCCCGTGTTCGAGTTTGCCCGATTTTAACCGTTTTCTTGGGATTTTTGCTTTATCCGTACCTACACAATAAGAAGACAAACAAGCAATGATATAAGCCTTTTATGAACAGTTTTGGTCATTTTAAGTTATTTAGATATAAAATGGATATGTGTTTTCTACACATATTCACTACTAACTATCATTAGTACTGTACCTGTTTTTGAAGAAACAAAGGCAACAATTCTGTGCACTTAAAGATGATCTAGTAGCGCCTTTACCATCAGTCTCAAAGGACTCTAGATTGTTTTTTGATCATCAAAACTAAGACTGTCCACTCTTGGCTTGGTCCCATGATAAGGTACTTGGGACCAGGAAGAAGGTAAAGACCTAAGGAACTTCTGATTTGCATCTTCAGTAGAGACACCTGCACCATGAATCTCAAGTTATGAATCTCAAGTTGACTCAGAAGACTCTAAAACTTGTCATAACCTTTGTGCGATCCTTCTGAGTTAGATACAGAAAAGCCTTCAAACTGTTGCTTTAAATGTTTTATTGCTTCTTCTTTGTTCTTATTACCTCAAATTCTGGATTGATAGAATCCACAGATCTTTAGAATCAGTAATTGTAAACACCCCCATCAAATCACAACGCAGGCGGAATACCACATCTGGTGATTCTTCATAGTATAATGACAAGTTATAGAAAACTGGACTCAAAAGAGACGTTAATAAAATGTCACATTCGATTTAAACAAATCAGAGTAAATTCAGGTCCCAATAATTTCCTTTTCACCAAGTTAAAAGAGTTCAAACATGATTCAATGTATATTTTAAGTTAAATGGATTATCGAACGTGAAAAAAAAACCGAGTCCTTTAGTTTGATATCCACGCGACTCAATTGCTCCTATGCTCAGTAGATATTATACCTGAGACAAATTTACATGCAAAAACGTTCAACAGTAATGTTGGTGAATTAATAGGTTTAAGTAAAAAAGCACGTATTGATAGTTTAAGAAATATTTTTGTAAGGAAAACAGTAGGTTACAACATTAGAAGAATTGTTATCGAAATCTATGTTATGTTTCTCAATAATCAAGTAATGTTCAATAGTGGACCACAAGGTTTAAGATCAGCCAGCGACAGTATTTCAAAGTATAATTCAACAGAATACATTGCAACGAATACAATGTATAAATCTTGATTGCATTGAGCTCATGACACCGAAGCCTTGACGTTAACACATATCTTGTATGTAATTCATGTTGCCCAATATATAGGTATTATTGCTTATACTAAAGTCTAATCAAATTGTCCGTTGACTGGGTGCTCGAAAGGATTCGATTCATACCCCCGGACAGGGCTGTCAAACCCAATAGATCTATTTATTTGTACTAGCGCTCACCCATTATAGGCAATTAACAGTTATGGATGTGGGTACTTTTGGCAATAACTACTCATGCAATTACCATCATTTTGAGTTCAGCATACCTTATAGTTTCTTGTGTACAGTTTATAAACAAGCATGTATCAAACATGTATTTAGAAATCGTATGGCTAGATAAGCAAAAAGACTTTAGTAAATCTTTCATTGTAACGCTTATGTAGTAGTAACCGATAAGTTATTCGGTAAAACAAGCATGTATCAAACATGTATTAGAAATCATGTGGTAGATAAGCAAAAGCTTTAGTAAAAACATTCATGTAACGCTTATGTAGTAGTAACCGATAAGTTATTCGGTAAAACAAGCATGTATCAAACATGTATTAGAAATCATGTGGTAGATAAGCAAAAGCTTTAGTAAAAACATTCATGTAACGCTTATGTAGTAGTAACCGATAAGTTATTCGGTAAAACAAGCATGTATTCTCACCCCAAAAATAGTTTAAGAAAACCATTAAAATGAAAAGGTGGGGCTATGAACTCACCGTGAGTAGAAGATCAAATGAGAAATCAACGAGATGGAAGACTCCAACGTTTTGCCGAGACCTATAAAGCAAGTCGCGACTTAGAATTATAAATAAAATCATTATAGTAGAAATTGTTATATAATACTAGTAAAAAAAATCCGAAACATGAACGATATTGCACCAAGACTTAACCAAGGTATTTATACTCCAAAATATGACTCCTAGTCTAGTCTTGAAGGTAATTAAACATCTACTAAGTTTCATATATTAATTCTTGTTTCGCTTATGTGTATCTATACGTTTTATGTCTCAACAAAAGACGTAAAACTCTACATTCTGATTTGACTAGTTTTCATAGATCCATATCTCCTAATCCGTAAAAGATATGAACATGAGGTTTTCATCCCTAGAAAGGTCCTTGAGTCTAGTTTACAGAACTTTAAGCCAATCAATCATACCATTTACCAATTCACGGGAAATGGATTTTTACTAACTATAACTCAAAACAGAATGTTAACTGAATTTTTACTGTTTACGGTTTCGGCCATAAATCATATTCTATAATAGCTTTTACATTGAATCCAAAGAGAGGTGAAAGCTTATAATATCTAGTGATTAACCATGTTTTAAAACCTCAACCCACTGTACAAAAACCTGGAGCAAAACAAGTTTCCCAACAGCAGCTCCAGATTTGCCCTTCTTATGTAAAAAGGTCATATCTCCCTCATCCGGAATCGATACAAAAGCGTCCCAATTCGCCCACATGAATCCTAAGACCGTATATATCCATCCATGTCTTTGTTTAAAGCCCCTAAGCAAAATTTGATAAAAACTCCCACGTTTTCCTAATGATCTGGTTAACTCAGTCCTAATTCTACCCAACTAATCACTGATTTCTTGAGTTTTGACGTTTTAGTCATAAATCCTAATCTAAATAGCAATTGTATGTTGAGCCAAATGCTAGAGTTATATAAGATGATCTAGCATATGATCAAAGCTTTAAAAACAAAACTTTTTGTTCAAAATCCCTGACATTACTTGCTTTCTATATCGAATGTCATATTTGACCCTGATCGTATTTGACCATATCTCCTAATACGGAGGAATTGGTTGTGCCAATCCAACTCGGCATTGATGTAATTACCATATATATTCGCCATTATTAATTATTCTTCAGGGTACAGGCCAAAACTTGGGAGAACAAACCCGTTTACCTGCTGTCCAAGGAAACAGTCACCAAATTCCTACTTCCAATTCAATCATTAACACCATCAAATCAACTATGGATCCGAAACACAAGGACTACTAATCCATTCAAGTAAATCATCTAACACCTATTTTACATCACGTTATCCCAATTAATCCATGATCAACCATAATCATGATTGCATGTTAATAAAAACATAATCCAAGGACATGCATTCACTAGAAATAAAAACAATAAAAGAGGGTTCAAGAAAAGTATTTTTAACTTACAATGGGTTGGTTTAAAGATCAAACACATAATCCCTAGGTGGGTAGGTTTATTGGCGTGTCCTCATCAACCCAACAATTCAAAACCCTAAACTTTTATTGAGGCCAATTTGCTTGTAATCACCTAGAATCGTATCATTGATGCTCCTACACTTTAATTCTCATATCAATCTCTAAACAACTCAGATTCTTGAAAATTAATATTTTTACAAATCCCATGAATGGTGAATTAGTTATGGGCATGATTGAGGATAATTAAATTAGTGTTTGGAGTAATAGGGGGGGGAGAGAGTGATTTAGTGGATTTTTGATGGTGGTGATGGGGTTTTTGGTGGTTACTGTGTCGAACCATAGAGAAAGGAAAGGGAAGATTGAGTTGTCTGGTGTTGTTTATGAGGGTGTTGGGTCGACTTATAGCTAGAAAAGGGGAAGAGTGGGCCTTTGTTATGTTATTGCTAAGAGATTTTAGGCTAAAAAAAATGTATCTTAAGTGGTGTGGGTTGGGCTGCCGAACCACAAAGAAAAGGGGAGAGGGGGTTTTGGGCTTATTACTTGCTAACTTATATAATTAAAGGTCTCGGGTCCAATAACTAACTTAGCTTGCTAGTTTTTATAAAAACACTATTTTCGATTCGGGTGCAATTAAAACACAAGAAAAAAAATGAAAAATATAAAAATAAAAATAATTAGGCACTCGAGGCCCAAGTACGGAGTTGTTGGTTTCTCGATCGCTAAAAACGGATAATTTTAAATTATAAGATTCGCGAGGGTTTTAAAATTAACTATTTTAATAAAAATCGATTAGGAAAATGAAATGAATGATTGAAAATTAAACTTTAATTTTAAACATTTAAATTAAGTAGTGACCTTAAGTACGGGGGTTTACATTCTCCCCTCCTTAAGGGAGCGACGTCCCGGCGCTCGATTTCTCCTGTTCGCTTTACACTTGCTCATGAAGAGTTGCGGTTATACTCATGTCGTCGTCGAGGTTTCTAACAAAACATAAAGAGAAAAAGTTAAAACATCATAATAATGCAAGTGCATAAGAGACGATTGAATATGCAAGAATTCTTAAAAGAAAAGAAATATACATGACTCGAAGAAGAAGCCATTGGAAACGGGGAATTTAACAAGTCGTAAATTCTTGGAAGCGGTTAATGGTTCATTACTATAAGATTATCAAGTTTGCGGCGGTCGATACACATTCGAAAAAGCCCATATAACAAATCACGAGTTGAAAGAAGTTCATAGCCCAAAGAATGATTCGTACAAACGAACGCACGCTATGTCGGATACACATAAGCCCACTCATTCACAATTCGTCACTTACATAAAGAGGCGTCCCAATCCATGTAAGTGATGAATTATGAACTTATGGTTCGGTGGTTTATAATTTCCTTATTCAAATGAAGAAGCGTCCCAATTCATTTCAATAAGACGATTATAAATCATCCTACTTAAGCATGGCCGACACAAAACACAATATCAAAACAATGTTACAATAAGTAAAAAGGAGTGTCTACTTGACGGCATGATTCTTCAAAATCATAAGAAGTAACAAGAAGAGTAATGAGACGTTAGTCCATCATGTTCCAAAGGTAAGTGCCAAAAGACGGCACGATCCGAGGTGACAAGATAAAGCCGTACTCCCATCAATTGGAAGATTTCAAAACAATGGATTACAAACACAACATACGCGATTCAAAAGCATAAGAAGAGTGTTCGGACTCGGAGTCGAACAATAAAATAACTAGTGGAATTGACAAAGTACACCGAATGTCAATATTATCAAAAAGGAAATAAAATAAAGTCACGTTAATGTTTCGGAGATCACCGCATCGCTCATAAAATATCAAAGAAAAAGAACTTATTAAGACTTACCATAGTACTATACACATATGTAGGTAATTATCATTACATAAACATTTCTGCCCTTTGCAATCTGACTTAATGGACCTATATTTCAAAATTCGTAATAGGTATAAATGAACGGTTTTCGCCTTAAACAAGATGTTAGACTCTAGTTTACTGAGATTACAAGATAAATACTCAAAGTGTTAAGATCCTAAGTGAAGTTATCATTTTATCATCATGTGCCAAATCTGATTATTTAAAACGTTTTCTTGTTATATCGTTTTTAGCATAATTCCCATTTTATAACTCTGTTTGACCCAAAACGAAAGCCCATATTTAAGTTTATCTAAATCCTACAGGTTTTAATTGGAGAATG
Source organism: Tanacetum coccineum (assembly GCA_026074375.1). Lineage (NCBI taxonomy): Eukaryota > Viridiplantae > Streptophyta > Magnoliopsida > Asterales > Asteraceae > Tanacetum > Tanacetum coccineum. The sequence continues at coordinate 54,154 of BQNB010007406.1, read as the reverse complement.
GGGCACTTAATATGAAAATATTGGTCTCAAACTCATTTTGAAAATCTGGGCACAATTTATGATTAGTTTAGCCGTTTTAGTCGTAACTCATTCATTCGGAATGGTTACGGCTCTATCCAAAGCCCCACATACACCTTGTATGTTGACCTACCCAACTATGTACTATGGTTACAGGCCTCAAGTAAAAAAAATTATTCAACATCACATCAACTTTACCCAAAAATTTCCGAAAGTAGGCGAAAGCGACCGAAAATAGTCAACACTTAAATGAATTACTCTTTTATATATGGATGGCGGTAATCCCGAAGATAAAATTAAGAATTTAAAAATAAAATAGCTTACATATGTACGGGTATCCTGATATAGTACTCTCATTAACGTTCGAGGGAGAAAATAAGAAAACAGGAAGTACGCGATAATCGGGGTGGTCAATATATAACCGACCGATATAAGGCAAATAGTATGACGTCATAAGATAGACGTAGGAGAGCAAAATCATAACCAAGTATTATATACTAATTATTAATATAATAACAATAAGGATGCAAAAGGGAGCATATAAGTTACCTGGGAGCAAGCGCGCGCGGATATCGGACAATGGTGAAGGACTCTTAAAATTTTTTGAAAAACGGTTATAGTCTAGTGTTTCGAAAACGACCTAGTTCGCTATAACGAGTGCTCTGATACCACTCTGTAACACCCCCATAAAATCACAACGCAGCGGAATACCACTTGGGGTGCTACTTCATAGTTCATACACACAAGTTACAGAAAACGACCTCAAAAGAGACGTTAATAAAATGTCACATTCGATTAAAATTTCAGAGTAAAATCAGGTCCCAATAATTTATGATTTAACAAGATTACAAGATTTCAATCGTGACTCATTTTGTATATTTAAGGAAAAATAGTTATCGAATGTTCATTTTTAGCATTTGGCTTGACATTCTTGGCTTCGGCTTTGTACTCTTCTGATTCTCGAGTCCGTGCTTACTCGCCTTTGACTATTTTCTTGTGATTTTTGACTTATCCGTACCTGCATACACAAAACACAAATACAAGCATATTTTTTCCATTTTTGGTCTGTTTTGGGTTTATTTGGGTTATTTTAGGTATAAATGGATATGTGTATTTTACACTTATCAGTGAAGAAAACTGAGTCCTTGAGTTTTGTTGATATCCACGCATCTCGAATGCTCCTAATGCTCAGCTAGCAAAATAATAACCTGAGAAAATACATGCAAAAACGTCAACAATAATGTTGGTGAATTCATAGGTTTAAGTAAAAGCAGCATTGAAATAAATCAATAAGTATTTAGTAAAAAAAAGTAGCGTTACCACATTTTAAAGAATTATTTTCTTGTTCTATCATTTTTAGCATAATTCCCATTTTATAACTCTGTTTGACCCAAAACGAAAGCCCATGTTTAAGTTTATCTAAATCCTACAGGTTTTAATTGAAAAATGGGGCACTTAATATGAAAAGTTTTGGACTTAAATTCATTTGAAAATCTGGGCACAGTTTATGGTCAATTTAGCCGTTTTAGTCGTAACTCATTCATTCGGAATGGTTACGGCTCTATCCAAAGCCCCACATACACCTTGTATGTTGACCTACCCAACTATGTACTATGGTTACAGGCCTCAAGTTAAAAAAATTATTCAACATCACATCAACTTTACCCAAAAATTTCCAAAAGTAGGCGAAAGCGACCGAAAATAGTCAACACTTAAATGAATTACTCTTTTATATATGGATGGCGGTAATCCTGAAGATAAAATTAAGAATTTAAAAATAAAATAGCTTACATATGTACGGGTATCCTGATATAGTACTCTCATTAACGTTCGAGGGAGAAAATAAGAAAACAGGAAGTACGCGATAATCGGGGTGGTCAATATATAACCGACCGATATAAGGCAAATAGTATGACGTCATAAGATAGACATAGAAGAGCAAAATCATAACCAAGTATTATATACTAATTATTAATATAATAACAATAAGGATGCAAAAGGGAGCATATAAGTTACCTGAGAGCAAGCGCGCGCGGATATCGGACAATGGTGAAGGACTCTTAATTTTTTTTTAAAACGGTTATAGTCTAGTGTTTCAAAAACGACCTAGTTCGCTATAATGAGTGCTCTGATACCACTCTGTAACACACCCAAAATCACAACGCAATGCAACGGAATACCACTTGGGGTGCTACTTCATAGTTCATACACACAAGTTACAGAAAACGACCTCAAAAGAGACGTTTAATAAAATGTCACATTCGATT
>BQNB010007406.1:6187-51476 GCA_026074375.1 Tanacetum coccineum | reverse complement strand
TAGCCTCCTAGACCATCTTGAGCCACCAGTGCCTGTGATGAAGATTCAGTTGTTGGAGCTTTGCTCCTGCCATTGTCACCATAAGATCTTCTCCCTTGATTCCTTCCAGATCAACATTCTCTAGCAAAGTGCCATTTTCTGTGACAGTTGTAGCACTCAATCTTTGACTTATCAAGAGAAACATGTCGTTTTTCTTTAAAATCCAAATTCCTTCATGTTCTCTTAATGAACTTCTTTACTTTGATAGTCAACATAGCCACCTACCATCGAAGATCCAATTCCTCCAAGTCATCTCCATCCATCTGCTGAAAATCTTCATTCTCAAATTGAGGACTGGTTGTTGGTTGTGCAAGGAAGGAGTAAGCTACATCATTAGCACATAGAGTAGATGGAACTTGATTAATTCCACCAACAGTACTAACCCCAAAATCTCCACTGGCAATACTAACTTTATTAGTACCGCCGGTATTCTCAGAGGAGAGAAAAGCCAAATTCTAAGAAGCAGAGTTGGAACTTGAAGACCTTTTCAACTCATCTTCATAAACCCTAAGATTGTTGTAAAGGTCATCAATATCAATCTCATTAATGTCTGGCTTATTTCTCATGATGAGGGCAATCTGATTCCATGAAGAAGGAAGACTTCTAATGAACTTCTGGTTGATATCTTCCTTTGATATTAGAGCATCATAAACCTCTAATTGACTTATCAGTTTTTGGAACCTATCATAAGCTTTGTCCAAGCTTTAATTTGATGCAGTAGAAAATTTTTCAAACTGATGTTTTAAAACATTTTTCTGCATCTTCTTAGATTCTACATTACCACCAAACCTCAATTTGATTGCCTCCTAGAATGATTAAGCATCTGCAACATTGTGAAACTTGAGGAGGTATTCATCAGGTATTGCTAAAAGCACGATGCTTTTAACTCTTTCCTAATTCCTTCTAGCAGTCAGTTGTTTGGCAGTCTTAGGAGCAGGAGGGGCAGATGTTTCTCTAGTTGTTGGTGCAGGCTCTTCTTTTAGATCTCCATTGACAATAACATCCCATAGGTTATGGTTTGTATGACAGATGTATTGTCGCATTCTCATGCTCCAAATATCGTACTCTCCCTTCCTAATGATAGGGATCTTCATTGTAGTGATTGTGGGTGAAGGAATGTCTTGTTTTGCCATCTTACAGTTGAGTTCTTCTTATTCAGAGTTTCCACACAAGCTCTAATACCACATGTTGGATCGTTGAGCCCATCTAGGATAGGTTTTACAGATAATATTAAACACGCAGTGGAATAATAAGTAAACAATATTATCAAACAAGGTTTTTCATTGAACGTTTCCCTATTACCCCAACTATAATTTAGGGCTACACCAACTAACTATGGTTTACTATTCATCTTTAATCAGTCGACTATGATATCTAGATAACTAACTACGATGTACACACACACCTTTTCTACTCGACTCTCATCAGTCAATGTTTCTATGGATGGATCTAACCAATGTCTATGATCTTTTTATATAGGGAGAGATCATGACTTACAAAGGAAGTAAATCAATAGATAAGGAAACTATTTAAATTAAATTAAACCACATTAATATGTTTCCTAATCATTATCCTATAGAATATTTGACCAAATCTTCATATTTCTCCACCAGCTTGTAGAGTTTTATAATGACGACTTTGATCCTTTTGTTTCATTCTTTTATTCATTTTGTCTCATCAAATCAAGAATCCCAACAATAATCCTAAGATTAACAAAGATTGTGTTATCATTGAGAATTAGAACTCATATGATGAGGAAGAAGGGTAAGAAATGCAAACAGTTAGACCTGAGACTCAAACAGTTAAGAAAAGTGGTCAAACTTCTAAGAAACAAGGAATTGGTTTCAAGAAAGTAAAAGTTTATTTTGTTTGTAAAAGTATTGACCATTTGATCAAAGACTATAATTTCCATGACAAAAAGAGTTAAGAGCCTAAGCTAAAAAATGTGGTTAATACTGGTCAAAGGGAGGGCAAACCAGTATGGGATAATACCAAAAGGGTTAATCATCAAAACTTTTCAAAATACCCACATTTAAGTAAGACTTTTGTCCCATCAGGAGTACTAACAAGAACAAGATTTGTTAGTACTGCTAGGCCAAGTATTAGTACTGCTAGGCCTGTTTGTACCGCTAGGCCAAGTATTAGTACTGCTAGGCCTGTTTGTACTGCTAGGCCAAGTATTAGTACTACTAGGCCAAGTATTAGTACTGCTAGGCCTATTTGTACTGCTAGGCCAAGTATTGGTACTGCTAGGCCAAGTATTAGTACTACTAGGCCTGTTTGTACTGCTAGGCCAAGTATTAGTACTGCTAGGCCTATTTATGCTTCTAGACCCATTTACCCAAGAATGGACAATGTAAGACCAAGAGGCTCATATTCATCTATCAAGAGGTCTTACTATACAAAACCAGCCTTTAGACCAAAAGACTTAAAACAAGATGTTAAAACTTTTAGGGTTAAAAATATGGCTACTATTGGGAAAAGAGAAGTAGTTAATACTAGTAAGGGTAAGCTAGATACTGACCTTAAAAAGTCAAGATGGGTTCGGAGGCCTAAGGGAAATTACCTGGATCATGTGTCCAAAGACAGTGGATCATTAATGCTCAAGAAGGTTGAGTATGTTGACCCAAAAGGATTCAAGTCTGTAATTGACTTGGATCCATAAGTGATATAATTCTCTTACTTGTTGTGCAGGGCAATCCAGTGATCTTGTTACGAAGATCATGCTGTGGCTGGATAGTGGATGCTTCTAGGCCATATGACTGGCAACAAAGCTTATCTTTCAGACTATGAAGATTTCAATGGAGGCTTTGTAGCTTTTGGAAGTGATCCTAAAGGAGGTAAAATAACGGGTAAAGGTAAAATCATAACTGTAATTTAGACTATGATGATGTTTATTTTGTTGATGAACTTAAGTTAAACCTTTGTATTGTCTCACATATGTGTACTAAGAAGAATAGTTCTTTTTTACTGAGTCTGAATGCCTTATTTGTCTCATAGCTTTTAAGCTTCTTGGTTGAAGTCAAGTTGTTATTTAGTGATCCTAGAATGATGATGTATAAAGCTTAGATTTAATAGACATTGTTCCTTTTGGAGCTTGTTTATATGCAAATGCAACAGCAGATGAGTCTAAATTATGGCATAGGAGATTAGGTCATGTGAATTTCAAAAATATGAATAAACTTGTTAAAAGTCACCTAGTTAGAGGTTTACCTTCAAAAGTTTTTGTGAATGACCATACTTGTGTTGCCTATAAGAAGGGTAAGCAACACAAGGCCTCCTATAAGGCCAAGTTAGAAAGAATCATCAGAAACCCCTAGAATTACTTCATATGGACTTATTTGGACCTGTCTTTGTAGAAAGTATTAACACGAAAAGATACTGCTTGGTTGTAAGTGATGATTTCAGCAGATTTAGTTAGGTATTTTTCATAGCTACCAAGGATGAAACATCTGAAATCCTTTGTAATCTTATCATAGGCTTAGAAAAACAATTGAATCATAATGTTAAAATCATTAGATGTGACAATGGGACAGAGTTTAAGAACTATGCTATGAATGAATTATGTGCTAAGAAAGGAATCAAAAGGGAGTTTAGTGTAGCTAGAACTCCACAGCAGAATGGTGTTGCAGAAAGGAAAAACAGGACCCTAATTGAGGCAGCTAGAACTATGTTAGCAGACTTACTTTTACCTATCCCATTTTTGGCAGAGGCAGTTAATACTGCTTGCTATGTACTGAATAGGGTATTAGTGACCAAACCTTAAAATAAGACACCTTATGAACTATTAATAGGTAATTCACCTAGTATTAGTTTTATGAGACCTTTTGGGTGCCCCTTCTTTGGGCAAATTTGATGGGAAATCTGATGAAGGTTATTTGCTTGGATACTCTACCTCTAGTAAAGCCTTTAGAGTATACAACTAAAAGACCAAAAGGGTAGAAGAGAATCTGCACATCAATTTTCTTGAAGATCAACCAAATGTGGCAGGAAATGGTCCTAATTGGATGTTTGATCTTGATTTTCTCACTAATTCAATGAATTATATTCCTGTTAGTGTAGAAAATCAGTTTAATGTGGATGCCGGTACATAAGATTCTTATGTTGCAGGATCATCAGGAAAAGATAAAGGTCCTACTCAGGAATACAAACTACTTCCACTACAACCTCATAGGACAAGGATTACAATAGAAGATGTTGCTCCAGTAGCACATGAAACACCTTCTGAAAGTTCTCCTTAAGAAAATGATGTACACGATTCAGAAGATGCTGCTAACAAGGAAAGTGAGCAAGACTTGCAAGATGAACTTGAGAAGATGGTTACTCAAGAATTGGCTGCTAAAGCTATGGATGATATTTCAAGACAAGCCTTTGAAGAAGAAAAGAGGAGAATTGCATCTCAAAAGAAGGCAGCTCAAGCTATAAGTACTAACAAACTTAGTATTGATAGGCCATCTGTTAGTACTGATAGGCCATCTGTTAGTACTGATAGGCCATTTGTTAGTACCGATAGGTCTAACACACCATATGTTAGTGCTGCTAGTACTTCCACAGGTGTAAATGCTGATGAATCATAATTTGTCTATCTTGGAGGAAAAATACCTATCGATGCATCTACTCTCCTGATTTACCTATTGATCCAAATATGCCTGACTTAGAATATGCTTCTGATACTCTTTTAAATGATGAAATATTCAATGGAGCTTATGATGATGAAGATGTGGGTGCAGTGGCTGATTTGAACAACATGGATAACATCATTGCTATCAGCCCTATTCCCACACTCAGAATTCATAAGGATCATCCAAAAGGACAAATTCTAGGAGATCCTACATCAGCAGTTCAAACAAGAGGGAAGATTCAAAAGGCTTCTTCAGCACAACAAGCCTTAGTAAGCTACATTCACAAATAAAACAGAACAAATCAAAAGGATCATCAGAACTGTTTGTTTGCATGTTTTCTCTCTCAAGAAGAACCCAAGACTATATCACAAGCCTTACAAGATGAAAGCTGGGTTGAAGCAATGCAAGAGGAATTGCTTTAGTTCAAACTACAAAAGGTTTGGGTACTTGTTGATTTGCCATATGGGAAAAAGGTAATTGGCACAAAGTGGGTTTTCAGGAATAAAAGGGATAAGAGAAGTATTGTTGTGAAAAACAAAGCACGGCTTGTAACATAAGGGTTTAGACAGGAGGAAGGTATAGATTATGATGAGGTTTTTGCACCTGTTGACAGAATTGAGGCAATTAGGTTATTTTTAGCCTTTGCATCATACATGGGATTTATTGTCTACCAAATGAATGTTAAAAGTGCATTTCTTTATGGCACTATTGAAGAAGAGGTGTATGTTCATCAACCTCCAGGCTTTGTTGATCCTACTTGATGTTGAATTTTATACACTATAAAATATATAATATTTCCAAAAGAGCAATTAAGAAAATTCCCTAAGGAAAATTCACTCTTAAAAGATATATATAATATATAATACGTATATTTAACCATGAAGTATGATCACTCGGGTCGTTTCCCCAACGACTTGTGAAATTGAAACCACGTTTTAGCTCGGATTATGATTTGAATAAGAGAAAGGATATTTTTGAGTATCTATAACTACTAAATAAAACCAACAATTAAAATGAACAATTAAAAGCTATTAAACACTTAAACTAATTAACGGGAGCAAATGAAACGCGACGAATAAGCAAGTACACTAAAATTAAACCCTAAAAATGCAAACTTAATTTCTAAACCTAAAATAGGACAAAAGAAAATTTTAAGAAAAAGAAAAACATTTTTTTTGATTTTTTTTGAATTTATTATGAATTTAAAACTATTTTAATTTAATTAAATCCGAAAAAATAGCAAATAAAGTTCTAAAAATTTAGAAAAATGATTTTTAAACTTAGAAAAGTCTAAAATAACATAAAAACTTAGGAAAATATTTTTAACTATTTTATATTTTTAAACTTAAATTTAAAGGCTCAAAAATGAAAATAAAAATCTAAAAGGTGTAAAAATAATTTTTCTGAATGTAAACCTAAAAGTATTTATTTTTCTAATGCTATAACTATTTTTTGTATTTTCTGGAAAATTATTTCTAATTTTTATGATTTTTTCAGAAATTTAAAACTTAAGATAAAAATGATTAAAAATATAATATTAATGAAAAATTTACCAAAAAATTCAAAGGGGAAAAATCTATAACCTAACAAGGATCAAAGGAAAAATAAGAAATCTTACCCAGCTTATCAAATAAGCTGAGAAGATGGCTTATTAGGCTACGGCTTATATAAAAAAGAAGTAAATTAAAATGTGTATAAGTATTAAATGTGGGGAAAGGATACTGGATGAGCTATTGAAGCAAAAGGTTAAGACGCGGTGTGTTAATGATGGAGAGAGGTCTTGATTCGAAGCTCGGCCAAACACACCATTTTTGCTAATTTTTTTTATTTTCACTTTTTGCAAAAATAATACTAGAACTTGAAAAGGACTCTTTTTTGAACAATTTTAATAAAGACACAATAAGCTCACTCAAAATTAAAGCTTATATCAGCTTATAAAGTTGACAGTTCAGAAAGTGAGCTTTTAAGCTCAATTTTGCTTACTTGGACTTAAACCTTTGCACAATGCTTATTTTAAGCTCAAATCAAAAAACAAAAAGTGTTCTGAATAGCTTATGATGTGCTCAAGCTAATTATGAAAAGAGATTTGAGCTGGAAATACTAGGAGACAATTGAAATTATGATTAAGTGGCCCAAAACTCAGATTATAACTCAAAAAGCACAAAATCTATTTAAGCTAAAAAGCTCATTAATCTAAGACTTAGGCTAAGCTCTTGGAATTTTATCTATCTACTCATTAGCTATGAATTTAGACAAGAAAATAAGATACTACAATGTAAAATTTTAAAACTAAGGTACTAAATCTATTCCTACTGTTTTTGGATTTTTTAGATTTTATGGAAACTTTAAAGCTAAATGCCCCTAATCAATTAAGCTAATTAAATTGTAAAATAAGAACTTAATCTATATTAAACTTTGACTAATCTTTAGGCTTACTATAATTAAGAACCTGATCTTGATTTATTACGTAAATGAGACTAAAAGATCAGCAGTACTAACTACTTGTTAGTACTGCTGATGCAAATGGCAAAAGCCAAACCAAATGTGCAGGGTAACCTAGTGAGGTTAAACCTGCACTTAACACTCTTGTTGAGTGTGTATACAAACTCCATTTCAAACACACACAGAGCCCTAAAGAGCTTAGATCAAAATTAAGCTAGCAAAGAAAAGCAACTTTGTCCCCTGGTGCAGGAACACAAATATTAAACCATAACTCATTAAATTTTGAAAACTAAACTTTGAAAACTCAATTCTTAATGATTATAAATGAATTAGAAACTGACTCAAGTAAAATTGAGGATTCACTTTGACTTTTTGATGTCAAACTAGCTAAATCCAAACACTCCTTATGAAATGGACAGATTTTATCAAAGCTTAGAAATTAAAATCTAATTGACAAGACCTGAATACCAGATAATAAACTACTTAAAACAAGCTTAATGATAATGAATTAACAACTGAATAAGCAAAAGTCTAAGTTCTATACTATTTTCTACTATTTTTGGTTTTTTATGACTTTTAATGACAGATATGAGAAACTAATGATTTATAACTATTAAACTAAAAACATATGATGAATAAGCATTAAATAGCAATATAGCACTCAAATTAGCAACTAGAAAACAGATAAGCACTTTAAATAAGCAAATAAGCAAGTAAACTACTATTAAGCTAGATAAATGAAAAGTACTAGAAATTAAAAGATCAATGAATTAAATGAAAGACTTACAATAAGCTTCAGCTTAACAGAAGCTATTAACTCAATTATCAGCTACAAGCTCTAGCTTATCCTATTGGATAAGCTAGTAAAAGTCCTTGGGATTCCTTCCATGATTGAATCCCCTTCCAAAGCTTAAAATCCAATAGATAAGGTGTTTAAACTGATTTATTAGGTTTAAGTAGATTAAAAGAACTAATTAACTCTATTATTAGCTTATAGACTAATAAGAGCTTATTCAGTAGCTTATGATCTTTAGCTTATCATTTAGAGAAAAGTAAGAGCTTATGAGAGTTAACAAAAGAACTTATGACAAAGTGAAACTGTATTTCATTAATAAAAGCTGGTTTACATTACTTGAAAGGAAATTACAAAGGCTTTTAAAGGAAAATAAGCTAAAAATTAGAATTAAGCTAAAATTAAAAACTAACTAACTACTTAAAAATTCTCCCCCCGTGTGTGTGTGAGAGTGAGCTCTATTTATAGGCTCTCATAGATCCTTCTAGGCCTTGCTTGCATCATACGCTCCTCTCAATCTCAGCCAATCATTCCATCAATCATTTGAGAGTCATTTTGAGCCGTTTGATCAAATTCCATCTCACACGGATTGCCAGCGTGGCAATCCGTGATGTGACACTTTGTGTTACATCTCTGAGTGGTTATAGTGTAAAAATCATAATCTCTTGTGCTTTCCCCTCTTCGACGTGGCTTCTTTGCTTGAGTGAACCAATTAAAACCCTTGAGATTACATAACTATCCCTGTCATCTTATTGTACCTCACTTGAATTGTCGTCCTTGACCCTCAATTTTGAAAAGCCCTTTGTTTTAACCTGTGGGTAACTCGGGACGATGAATGAACAGTAAAATGGTTTTGGCGCCATTTTTTTCTTTTTATAACTGAAAGGGTAAAAAACGGGTGTGAGCTTTAGGCTAATGGCAAATTTAGTCCCTGTGGTTGTTTATAAAAGTGAAAGGTAAAAGGACTTTGGAAAATGGCAACATTGGTCCTTGTGGTTATATAAAAAGGGTAAATGGGCTAAGGGTAATGGGCTTTTGGATCCGGGTAGAGTATTTAAGGGTTTAAGGCCCATTTAAGGGTTAGGGACCATTTATGTAACTTTTGGAAAGTTGAGGGACTTAAATGGTAATTGTGGGTTTTTGTCTTTTTATGGTTGACTTTTGTTGACTGAGAATTGACCAAGAGTTGACCACAACTTTGACTTTTTGACTTTTCCTGCTTTTGGCTTTGCATCTCTGGCTTCTTTTGTGCTCTTCCGTTCCTCGTGTCCGTGTTTGCCTGTTTTTGACGGTTTTCTTATAATTTTTGATATATCCATACCTGCACACACAAAACACAAAAACAAGCATATCTTAGCCATTTTTAGTCTGTTTTGGGTCATTTAGGGTCATTTTTGGTATTAACGGATATGTGTAGCTTACACTTATCAAAATTCCCCAAACTAAACGATTGCGTGTCCTCACGCAATATTACATGCCTTATAACCAAATACCTCGAAACTACCCCAAACTAAACCTTTGAAAAGTAGCAAAGAGTTTTGTTGAGAGAGCTAAGAGATCATAAGTTATTAAACACCCGAATTCCCATTTTCAAAGATTTTTATTAGTTTTTATGATTTTTTTTCTTAATAATTAACTACCTAACTATAACTTATTCTTGTGTTGACATAATGTGTTGTTTTCATTACCTCATGGTAACTTTAAGGATCATAGAACAAAAAGCACTTGGAAAATGTCGAAAAGATAACTTCATCATTCCCAATTTTTCACTTTTCCCATGCTAAGCTTAAAAATAAGATCACCGTTAAGTACGAGCTAAGATGCTAAGACTACTTATAATTACAACTTGTGAATTTCTCTTCCCGACATAAACATATGTTTAAGTGTGTATGCTCAAATTAATTTAAACCATTAAATCCACATATTTAGATAGTTGAAATCCGACCAAGCTTTACACATGGGCCTTTTGGGCTAATATGTTAATCACTTAGTAAGATCACAACTCAAAGCAAACAAAAACCTCCTTAGCTAACACATCGTTGGTTCACTTGTCCCATGAATGACTTTCTTCTCTAACATCCCACCGTCATCGGGTAAGTGCTAAGGTTTTTGACACCCCATCCGGAGATTAATAATCGAGACGCATGAACTTCTGATGAAAAAGCCTTGTAGACTTTTGCAAACCTTAGTTCAAAAGAATACCTTGGTTTTAGAAAATGAAACTTTTACTATTTATTTTCTAACTTGCAACATTATCATTATTATTTACATTATTAGGCTAGGAATCGGTATCACTTTTCTTTCGACGACACATCGGCCACGCCTCCGACAAGAGCTCGTGTACTTATTATGATACCAACCCTAAATATACATCCTCCATCCTTTCTTTCGATGTCACATCGGGAGCGAACCGACAAATGCCCATGTACTTTATTGTGATGGAGTTTGTATATTAATTATTAACACTAAGGATTTATAACTTGCATCCTTTTTATTCATCACTTACACATTTTTTTTAACACATTATTTTTGCAAATAGAAAATTTTCATTTTAGAAAACCAAAGTATAATTTTGGACTAAAATTCTTATTTACCAACGACGTTGACTTCATCATAGATAAAGCTTTTTCTCTGAATATGTTGATTAGACTTTTAAGAGTAAAACTCTAATTTGTAAAAATTAAAGAGAACACAAAAATTAATCATTTTAAGAACTCGGGAAGAAAAACCATAAGTTTTTCTTATAAGCCTTTAAGTTTTCAAATAACTTTTTTAGCATCCTAATTCGAAACAACGCTATCATCTCTTATTCTTGGCAATTTAAAATCATCTATAAAGAGATCGCAATACTTAGCCTAATATAAAATCAACTCGGCATATTTAACTCACTTGAGATTAGCACAAGTGTCGGAACCCAATAAATTACTTTCACTTCATTATTGATACAAGAAAATAAGATGAGAAAATATGGAAGAAGTTTAGAGAGAAGTTAGAGAGAGAAAGGTAGAGAGAAGAAAAAGATGGATGATTACTTGCCAAATTACAAATGGTAACAAGAACCAACCCCCTCTCCATACTTGGAGAGGGGTATTTATACTTAATACCAAGAGGCTTTCATTCCTTGGTATTTCAACGGGCCGGGCTCGGGATTACTTTGGGCTTTCGCCTGATACACGTGACCGGTTAGATTACATTTAAGACCCCGTTTACCCGTGTAGCCTATTACAACGTATATTATTTTAGTGACCGAGACCTAATCTAATTATGAACGAACTTCATTGTTTGACTCAATATTTTGAGGCTAACAATCTCCCCCGAAGTGAGTTCATTGTGACACTCCTTCATGAGAATAATGAGATTGCTTTTGTCATTAAGCTCTTGTGGTCTTGGTCTCCTGATTCGTTGTGGCTTGAGTTCCTTCAGCTTTTTGATCTTTGATCTTGGAGCCTTATGTCATTGTCTTTCACTTCGCCTTAAGACCAGATCTTTAAATCTATATCCTTACGTTTTGATCGTCTTTGCCACCTTGCGATCTTGTGCTTCGTAAACCACCCTGCACATAACTTTGCATCAATCTTGAAAGCTTGCTACCAATCTCCCCTCGAAGCTTGGATTCTGATATATATCTTTAATATCGAGTTAGCGCTGAAGTCTTTTCTTTAATTTCTTGAGCTTCATGGAATCTTGAATCTTGATGCTTAAAAAAATGTCTTTTGTAGATTGAGCATGAGCATGTGGGAAAGATTCGACTCCATCTGAATGAAGGCATCACCACGCCATCTTTACGTATCCTGAAAGAAAACATATACAATAAAGCGGGTGGACGAATAGGCTTTGTCATTCGTCCGGAATTTGGTTAGATTAACCTCCGGTTTCCGAAGGACCGTTTACAGTATACATACTGAGTACCTGTGATTATGTAGACACAAGAATCTCCTTGACAGGGTTTCCAGCTCAAAGCGTAGGATCTTCTAACACATATGTATTAGATTTACCATGCTTGCTAGTTCTCATTACCGGAACGTCTCAAAGCAGACAACACGGTAAGAGTGAATCAGATAGTTACTATCTTTCTGATTAAGCCGTCAATTCATTTCCTGGAACAAGTTTGATTCACATTGAATCGCACCATCGTTTCTTTCCAGTTGACACAAGTTTGATTCATATAGAACTCGCAAGAGCACCTACCAAGAGCTGTTTTTGATGCAAGCTCAAGCAGATTTCCATTCGTCATTATGAATAGTAAAGAGTATCACTCTGAATGTTCTGGCAAAATCACAAGGATAATGCGTAGGACTCTTGTTAACAGGTTGTGAACTTAATGATGTTCAACAAGTGTTTGTCATGAAATGTGTCATAATAAGATTTATTTGATGATCTCTTGGCTCTAGACTCGATATATGCGTTCAGGTTTTTTTAAAATGTTAATGGAGGCTGGAGCAGACTGCCACCTATTCAATATTAACTAACTCGAAGTGAGAAAGTCAATAGAAGTCGTGTGTATCTCCGTGACAAATGAGACAAGTTTCTTTTGAGAGAAACTCGAATGGCTGGGAAGGGTTGTGTTTGGCATCAACTGGTCCCTGATGTCGTCTTCAATGTCAGCAATCAACATTGTGATTCTGACAGCATATGTTACGACCCGGTTTCTGCCTAAAGTTATTGGAGCTTTCTTTCTTTAGTCCCTAATCCATAACATTCTTTTAATTCTTCAACCCCTTCAATGCTTACCAAGACGTCATTACTAACACCTTGTTGTGATTGTTCCAGTGTTAGCTCAATTTTAGTCGGCATTCTTCCCTTATTCACATTCATCTCCAATCATACCTAAGGACTGCTATTTCTAACTATGGAGTGTCCTTGGGTAGATCCCTCCGGTTCTGGTTGGATCATAGGACAAATTCCTAACCTTACCACCTTATGACTTCAGAATCGTCGTGAAATAAGATGTTGTAGGGTATGAGATCGTAACCATAAAACTCTTTTTCGAATAGCACTTTGAGTCCCTTTAGATCACATTTTAATTACATTTTCTCCCCTTCATTTAAATTCTAAGTCACTTTGATTTTGAAATACTGTGTGATTAAAATTTGTCTTGGAAAGGCCATGGGGAAAAACGTTGAAGCTTAGCATGAATTATTTGGAACTGTGTCATCTTGCTCCCCCTCAATTTTACATATGTTTGACACCAAAAACTATGGTACCAAGTTTAAATCGGAATCTAAAATTGAGTTGAACACTCGTCATCTAAACGATCATTCTATTGAATTGTCATCAAATCTTGTTGTTTATTATAGCGACTTTTTTGGGAATGGTTGAATAAAAAAGAAATGGTCGGAGAAGAAGTATACCAAACACATTAAACTTTGTTTTTATACGAAAAACTCCCACTTGAAAGATGGATGTTGAACACACAAGTTTGAAAGATTAAGAATCGTCAGTGAGAGAACTTCATGAAAAATTGTGTTCAACATTTTGAAAAACACCATGTAGAAGACTTCTCTTCCCAACTCTAAGAGATAAGCTCACTTATGCGTACCCTATCCATTTTCACTGAGCTTAATAACTTTGAAGGTCTTGTAAGAACACTCAGACCGAGAAACGTTGAATTCTCGTTGTTAGGATAAGTTATCTTTATAGATAAACTTCCTTTAGTTAAGTCCGGGTACGTACTGATATTTGCTCTTAACCATTAAGACAACTTAGAAATGACATGGTTTGAAACAGTTGAAAAACACCTGATCGAACTTTCATTTACACCGCCGTGTCGGATATTTAAATCAAACATTCTAGGTACGTAAATGTTATCGATTCCAAGAGACATGTCGAGAAGAATTTTTTTTTTTTGAAACATTTTCTGATTTTTTTTTTTTTTGATTTTGTTATTTTCTTTTGAAATTTTATATTATATATATTTTTTTCAAAAATATGTACATGTTGATGTTGATGAAGTAACAAGCCAGATCGTTTGTCAGAACCCTCCATTCTGCTGAGTCAAACATCTCAAACAAATTCCGCCTAACAAGATCCTTAAAACCTTTCTTCAAGAAGGCTTTAGTAAAATCATGTCAGCAGTTGGTATTCAGTTCTGACAAAGTATAGTTCAATATCCGTTTTCAACCTGTTCTTTGATGAAAATGATACAGAGTATATGGATTGTGCTTGGTAACGGATGCTGTACGGGGGATTGCGCAAGAGATTGCTATGGCTGTCTGAGAATCACAATACACCTGTAATTTTGTGTAGGTGAAGCATAATCTTGAAGCTGTGTCCGCATCCACATTACTTGAGCACAACTTGCAGATAACGCCACGTATTCAGCCTCTGCGAATGACATTGCAGTACAGTCCTGCTCTTTGAACATCCAGCTGACTAACTTATCACCTACGCAACTGTATTCCTCCAGAAGTCTTTGCGAGATATCAAGGCAACCGGCATGATCGGCATCTGAAAAAGCTTGTAATCAAACCAGAACCCTTCGATACTAAAGTCCCATGTGAATGGTACCTCTTAATATCGAAAATCCTTTTAAACCTCTTTGAGCTGTTATTCATCGGATCCTGTTGATATCTTGCACAATAACATACAGCTTGCACTATGTCTGGTCTACTAGATGTCAGAAAACATGAGTGACCCGATTTTGCTACGGTAGTCAGTTTGGTCTACGGGTTCACCACTCAAGTCTGCATCTAATTTAAGGTTGGTACCATTGGGTACCATGCTTTGTCTTTTTCCATACATGTTTTTTTCAGAATCTCCAAAAGTGTATTTGGCCTGATTGATAAATACCTTGTGGGGGATTGGTGGAACTGAAGTCCTAAAAGAATTCATTTCCCCGATTAAGGACATCTCAAATCGAGACCGTGCATTAATTATTCAAACGGTTTGAAAATTTAGGGTTTTGGAACCAAAAATAATGTCATCAACGTAAATTTTGCACAGTGAATGTCCTCCCCTGTAATTTTATCGAGAATAAGGTCGGGTCAATGATACCTTTAGTAAAACCGTTTGAAATCAGGAATTTTATGAGTTTCATCATACATGCTCTCGAGCTTGTTTCAATTCCATAAGAGCTTTCCATAACGGTAAAACTTTTGTCTGAAAGATCAGATCAATGAAACCGTCTGGTTTGTAGCAACATAAACCTCCCCTTTAATGGACCATTAAGAAATGCCGTTTTAACGAGTCATCTGGTAAATGAAAAGACTTGTTGCAGCATATGCGACCAAGTACCTGACATCTCCAAGCGAGCAACTGGACAAATGATTCGTCGAAATCAATACCCTCTTCCTGACATAACCCTTGGCTACAAGACGTAGCTTTGTTGCAATTACAGTTTTTGGTCTTCATCCTTTTTGTTTTTCCATAACCACTTTAGCTGATTACTCTTGCCAAACGGTTTGTTCAACGAGTTCCCAGACATGTATCTTGTCAAAACTGAGATAGTTCATCCGCATTGCTTCTAGCCATGCTGGAATCAGCGATGCTCCTAATGTTTTTTCGGGTTCAACATAACTCACGATGATGCAACCATACACATTTCAAGATCGGTTGCAAGTTGTCGTCTTGTTTGCACTGGCTTGGAAGGATTTCCACGAACTTAAGTTAATGGGTGATCTTTGTCATCGTAATTCAAAACTTGAGGTTGATTGAAGAATGCACATTTTGAATTACAATCATCGCGTGAGGAAGACTTAGTCAATTTTCTTGTACCGTTAACAAAAGGATTGGTAAAATTCTGCTTGATGATCGGTGTTTTCCTCAGCAATGAGTTAGTTTGTTAGGAGTTGAATGTTCTATGTAGGTTGAATGTTATTGAAGGGTGTTGAGTCTTGTGGAACAGATTATCAGTGGGAGAAGAAACGTGTTGACACGATAAGCACCATCATTGAAAAATTCATCTACAAAGGACCAAAAGAAGATCCAACACCTGTATGTGATGGAACTTTTGTAACTGCGAAGGATAAACATATTTGTCGTCATGTGTGCGGGGTCACGGGTTTGTCTTAATCTGACGCCTTTTGCATTGGGGAACGAGGCTGAAGTGTCATTAGCAACAGACGTCTCAACACGCTTTTGAATTCGATCAAATCTGAGATGGGGATTAGATTCAACTATCAGCCTTGTTCTCTTGTTGTATACACGATATCCCTTTGACAGAGTGGAGATATCCCACCAAAAGTCCTGAATCCCTTTTCTTTCATCTTATCCAAACTTTCCCATCTCTATTTAGGGTAACATGTACAACCAAAGATGTGAAGGTGTTTGAATTGAGGGTTTTCTGTCATTACTGATGTGATATGCCGGTTTATTCTCATGAGTTGGGAATGATGATTGATCTGGTTTTGAGTATAGCATAGCGGTTGCGATTGCTTCAGCCCAAAAGAAAAAGGAAGTATAAAGCTGAAAGCATCGTTCCCGAGCACCTCAACGGAGTGCTTTCGTCTTTCGACAACGCCGATTTCTGTTCAGGGGTGATCGAGAGTAGAAGTTTGATGCTCAATTCCTTCTTCTTTAAAGAAAGCATTTTACGTGTCCTTGTTTAGAACTCAGTGCCTCTGACCAGGTGCAACAGAAATTACTGGGCTTGAAGATTTCGTTGGATCATCGGAGAAATCTTTAAAGACTTCTGGTGTTTCATCATTGAATGTAGAAAGAGTGTCCAGTATAATCTGAGTAGTCATCGACATTACCAGATATATTTCTTCCCATTGATGCTAGCAACCCACATGGACCACATAAGTCCATGTAAAGCAAATTCAACCGACCATTTGAACTTGAACAGACCTTTGACTTCAATGAGCCTTCTTTTTGCTTTACCACTTCACAAAGGAAACATAGATAATCCCTGACATATTTCAGTTTCGGTAAACCAATCACAATATCTCTCTTTATGAAAGCATTTATGTAGTCGAATTGAGATGAGGAAAGCCTTCGAGCCATAACCATGCTTGAGTTGGGATCTTTAGCCATAAGACAGGGTTGGAGTTTGAAGAAGTGTGTCTTGAAGAAAATTTGTATAGAAGATCAGATTCCACATTACCGGTTAGTAATCGTTTCCCTGAAGATCTTCTAACAAAACACTAGATTTTTGAAAATGGCCCAAAACCTCCAAATCCACATCACAGAATGACCAACTGTGAAAGATTGTGAAAGTTAGACCTTCGACGTAGTAAAACCCTTTGATCGTGAATGTTTCCCTTGAATCAAATCTCCATAACCAAGAATTGGAGCAATTGATCATTGCCCAAAGCGAACGTACATCAAAATTGGTCAATCAAAATTGCACAGCAGTGATACAATTGCCCCGTCAAATGCTTGGTGCAGTCTAGATTCAACAAGAAATAGGATGAGTTGTACAATCTGCAAGAGAAGTACTAGGACGATGAACACATTACCAATTGGATCCTAAAGTGTTAGTGAGTTTCAAGACATTAGTTTATTACCTAATGTCCTATCAATGGCAAAACTAACTCTTTAGCACACTTTCATTCTAACCTTAGTGTACCCATTCTTTTGAGTCTTAGAACCCATTTCTTCTGTGTTTTAGAATCCAATGAATGATGAAGGACATAGTAGTGCTTCCACCCCATTCTACCCTTACTCGTTTTCTTAATAGCCTCCTATAGTACTCCTTGAACTTGTGAAGTGATTCTGAGCTACTGTTTTCTTAAGGGGTTGTTTCAACAATTTGAGTCGCTTGAACTTCTGGTTTCCAAGTACAAATAGGCACAACTTTTAGGCTTCTTAGTTCTAGTATTCACTCATTCAAGAATATAGAAACACAAGCATCATATTACGAAGTAAAACACACATTTCCACAAGTAGCACAAACAGCAATAGCATTTGAAGTTCTGGAATTTAAACTGTCATTACACGCAGTTACAGACTTTGTTTTATTAGAAATACTAGAAATCCTACGGTGTTCTTCTACTTCAGTCTTCTTAAGCTTCGCATGACTAGTGTATGGCACGACTTATCTTCATTTGATTGCCTCTTAAGCTGTGGTCTTCTAACATAGTTTGTGAGCTATCCTGTAGATGTAGAACGCTAGATTAGTATTCCTAAAGTCTGATTCAACTATGGGCTCTAGTCTGTGTGTACTACTTCCAATGCGATACCGCCTGGTTTTAATCACATTGGTGTTTCATACACTTTCATGGGAATTACTCCTGTAGAGAAAGACACGCGTTTGTTAGGTTTCCTAATGTCTTGATGCAACTGAGGTGTTCTAGTTTGATTAGGCTTTGTGTGCACTTTATACATTCCTGGTGCAATCACATTTGTGTTCTTGACAATTGGCAACATATTCTGAGGCAAAATCTGTGCAGTGACTGGTTTTGAAAAATCATTAGACACATTTTGTGTGGTAACTGGCTTTGACTTTGAGAAATCTTTCTTTGCAAGAGAGTCTGAAAAGATAGCTGGTTTACCTAAAATGGATTGTCTTTGACTTTTAAAAGCATTCGGTTGTCGAATAACCGATGATTTTTCAAACTTAGTTTCCACAGATTTTCCTTTCATCTTTTCTATGAGTTTTTTCAACTCACTTATTGCAATTCCTTTGTCTTGTAATTGAGCTTTCAAGTCTTGAATTTCAAAATACTGTTCACGTTCTTTCAGAAATACGTTTGATTGATTTTCTTTGAAAGATTTGTCATTTTTTATCTTTTCTTTACACTGTTGTAAATCAAGTTCAAGATTAATCGCATGTTTCTGAAGTGATTCAAAACTCTTTGACATTTTTCTACTCTTTGAAAGCTCTTTTTCAAGACGTTCACATTTTTGCAAGGTTTCTCCGTAATCACATTGCAAATCAGTGAATTCATCTAAATCTGTGTATATTCCAAGTATCGCATTCATGTGATCAGCATAGTAATATTCCCTTGAAAGTCGGTCGATTTCATTCAATAACTGTGTTTTTTGAGTTTCCATTTGAGACTTAAGATTATCAACCTCATCTTCAAGAGAATTAACATATTTCAAATCAGCAACCATTTCCTCTTTCAAACACAAGTGAAATCTTTCTAAATCCACATTGATTTTACTAATTTGGGGGCCAAAATTTCCTTCAATTGTGTTTTGAATGAAAGGATCGATGTTACCAAAATATGTTCTTTTGGCGATTGTTTGTTTGCAACGTTCCACTCCATCAAAAATCGTGCCAACACACTTTTTAATCTTGAAAAGTTCTTTAGAGCTTTGACACTTTTTATCCCAAGGAATGGATTCATCTATTCGTTTCTCTAACAAAGTTGGTTGTTTACGAAAAGACTCTTTGGAATATTCATTATTAGAAGATGTTTGACTCATCGTTGACGTTTTTGGAAAATTGTGTTGCGCAGCCGACTTTTCTCGTTGTGGAACAAAAAAATCATAAAGATTATTCAATTGAGCATAATCAAACGGTCTGATTAGATCGCTTAATTTTGATCGACTTTCTTTTTCAAGACGAATTGTTTCGTCAGAATCAGGGGCTAACATTAACGCAAGATTATCATTGTAGCAACCTATATCATACAGACGAGGATTCGCTCGTTGAGCTTTCTTGTGGAACTCAGGTTTTACAAAACTCGTTTTACAATTGCGATTTAGCATATTCATTGTTTGAACAGATTGGCCGGTTTTATATACAATATCATTCAAAACCTTGATTTTGTTTTCTAAAGCAATGACTTTATCAATTTCCTTGTCTTCACGAGTTTTGTAAAGCTTAATCTGAGCCTCTTTTGCTTGTGACATTATGGAGATGGTTTCTTGATGTGCACAAAGCTCTTTTTTCATATCCGAAATCGTTTGATTTAAATCATTTATTTGTTGAGTATATGCATTAGATGATTTTGCAAAATCGATTTTGTATGACATTAAATCCCCTTTAGCTTTTGCACAATCAATTTCCACCTTTGACGCATAATTCACATCCTTATACTTATCAAGTTCCGCTTGGAACTTCTTAATGTCTTTAAACATTAACTGATTAGTCTTGGACAGTTCATTGTTTGCTTCTTTGAAATGGTTATTTGATGATTCTAAACTTTTATTTTTAGTTTTGAAATCTTCAATTTCACCTTTCAATTTATCAACTAACTCCTTGTTTGATGATTCCAAAAATTTATTTCGGTTTTTGCTGTCATCAATTTCACATTTTAGTTTCTGAATTAAAGAAGCAAGCAAATCACGTTCTTGATCAAGATCATCAGTTTCATCCTGGTCATCCTGAGCTCTATCATAACATATATCCGATGAATCAATAGTGATATTGGTGTCACCTTGTTCCGCCAGATATATGTCATTACTAGATTCAGGTTGCTCAGGATGTTCATTTTCCATGGCAAACACATTATAGTTGTCATTATTGTTTTGTACCTTATGCATTGGCTCATCATCAAAGATTGGTCCAGAAGTGTCAACTGAATCTGGAGTAACCTCTTGAAGTTGTGCCATGTACATATAATGTGCTTCCAATTCCTGTTCTTCAGACTCATCATCAGTATCATCCTTCCAATCAGCTTGTTCTGCATTCAACTGAACCCCAGCTTCCTCTTGTTTACACAATAACATCTTTTCCTTGTGATAAGCTGCATCCTTTACTCGTTTCGGTTTCTGACATTCCCTTGATACATGCCCATATTCCTTGCAGTTATAACACTGAATCCCAGACTTCTACGCTCTATGGATGATAAGCCACAAAGAGATGGGCTTATGGTTTTTTTTACCAGCTTATCTATGATAAGCTGGAGCTAGTTGATTAGCTCTCTGAGCATTTGTTGGATCCTTGTTTGAGCTAGGATCAAGGTATGATCTCTTTTCACTTTTATGCTTATTTACTGTTTTGCTTATTTACTGCTTATTCTATGCTTAATTTTGCTTATTGTGTCTCATTATTGCTTATTAGTTATAATTTTCAGCTTATATGTCCTTTGTTTAAGTGTTTTTATTAAACTGCCTATTTTAGCTTGTTGATATAAATAATGCCTAAAAACATTATTAATATTTATCAACATCCTTACGTTTTGATAATCACAAAATATAAAAACGTCAAATGTAAAATTAAACGTAAATAAGTTATTAGTAGTAAATATTCATTCCGACACTCTAATCACTTAAAGGTATGAATAAACAAATGCCTAATGCATTTTATGATCAAAGGAAATTTTTATTCAACCTCATACTTTTATAAAATGTTGCAAACATTTTTATAAACATCACAAAACATTTTCTACATTTAAAAGAAATGTTTTATTCAAAATAAACATTTTGAATTTCAAATTTTCGAACCTAAAACGGCTAGAAAAAGTCCAGTAAACACCTCCCCTGAATAGGACAAAAAGGGGAGCGTCTGAAAATGGGCGGCCCCCTTAAATACATGGGCGGCCCCCTTAATTATAAGGGGGCCGACACCCTATTTAAGGGGACCGGCCATAGACCCCGCTCCTCCAGCTTGTCCTATAAATACTGGACTATTCCCCAACATTTTTCTCACCTTTTGCACTCATTCTTTCTGCTCAAAACAGCCCACATATCCTCTCTAAAATTCTTTGATCATCTAATCATAAAGCTTTGTTTCCAAGTGATCCAAGCTTAATTTCTCAAGTGCAAGAGAAGAATACTTCCATCATCAAGTGAAGAAGTATTACACCTTAGAGTGCATAAGAATCTTGTTGCATATTTACATTGTGATGTTGTGAATGGATATCGGATCTTAAGTGGGTAAAGTGATTGTTGTTGTGGATTGAAATAAATTATCGTTCACGGATTTTACAAATCTTAGATTTAAACCGAGAGAAGAATCGTATCTTTCACGGGATTTTACAAAATCAAGAAAAAACCGTGAATGATTTGATTTGGAATCAGCGAAAATTCCAAAAAAAACTGAAAAATGTCAATAAATCATGGAAAACGATGTTTTTGGGCTTCGAAAAATCCTTAACCAGCTAAAGGGTGGTTACAGCGTGATCCGTCTCGTTTTTCTCTTCGATTGAGGGTCACGGGCCTAAAACGGACTTACGGATCAAAAGTTATGGCAGTTTTACTGAAACCCTTTTCGTCACACAAGTTTTCTAAAAAAAAATTTCGTTCGGTTGTTATATAAAGTACCTAATTCGGTTCATGCTTATTCGGTTCGTTAGTTCGGTTGTCTAGTTCGCTGGTCCTCGTTCGGTTGTCCTAGTTCGATTGAGCTAGTTCGATTGGTCTAGTTCGATTGAGCTAGTTCGATTGATCTAGTTCGATTGAGCTAGTTCGATTGAGCTAGTTCGATTGGTCTAGTTCGTTCGAGCTATTCTCGGTACTCTAGTTCGATCAACTCGTTCGATCAATGAAGAAGTTGCTCGTTCGATCAAAACAGAAAAAAACCACTCGTTTGATCCAAAGAGGAAAGAGCACTCGTTCGATCCTTGAGTTTGTCACTCGTTCGATCAAACAAAAATGAAACTCGTTCGATCAAACAAAGAAGAGCACTCGTTCGATCCTTTGAATAAGTTGCTCGTTCGATCAAATGGAGAAGATGCTCGTTCGATCCTTTCCAAAACGCCCTTGTTCGGTCCTCAAAGAGACTACTAGATCGAACCAAGAGTGAACAACCCTCGTTCGATGCACTCTATTGTCACTCGTTCGATCAAACAAAGTCCACTCGATCTTTTCGTCCTTGCGTTTTTCGTAGCCACGCACGAAATAACCAATTCGAACCACGACTAAAAGCGTATAGACCAAGAAACCAACTCGAACTACTTTGCTAAATAAAAAAAACGAAACCACTAACCAAACACAAACCAACACGAAATAACTATTAAAACTAACAAAAACTAAACCCACCCGTGGCGAATGATACCAATTGTTATCCCAAAAGCTTAATCCATTTCACAACATAAGCTATACCAATAAGCAAAATAAAGATAGAAAAGAGATAAGGAAAGTGAAAGATTATTAGAGAGAAATAAAGAGGTGGAAGATTACACACACACACAAATTATGAAATGGTAACCAACACCCTCTCCATGTGTGGAGAGGGTTCTATTTATACCCTTGAGCCATGAGTGGCTTATGGGCTTTCTAACTTGGGCCGGGCTTGGCTTTTCTTGGGCTTTGAGCCCGAAACATGGACAATATTAGATTACAATCCAAGCCCGTTGAACCCGACTAGCCTATTACTTAACAAGACTAATTACGACTAATAAGACCGATAACATTCTTGTTCGACTTATATAAAATTAAGGCTAACAATCTCCCCCAATGTTGAGGTCTCTTTCTTCAAGGCGCTTAACAATAACTTTATGTAAAACTACCTTTGTAAGTCTTAATTCATCTATATAAAGACTCATAGAACACATAGTATTTTATAGTAATCCATAAAACAAAACATAACGAGTGTGTACACTGATCAATATAGGAAACGTCTAGTTTGTGTGGTGTAGCCTCAAGGTAATTAAGGTTTCGTTAATCCCTGTTACAGGTGGTAACACAATCTATACTGATCATATATATTTGAGGCTTGGTGGAAACATATGGTAATAAAACCTTGTTCAAATAACATTGATGTTCTTTATTTAATTCCGTTGTGCATATTGTTATCATTGTAAAAGTTTAATCCTGGAACATATAGTCTAACAAACTCGAGCTTCAACACATTCTAAGAATTCCATCAGCACTCCACCAATTTGGGTATTAGAGCTACGGGGCTCTTGATCTAGGATCTACAAGGTGTGTTTGATGACGAGTTTATGAAGAAAAGAAGGTTCACTGTTTTATTGTTTTGGTACCAGTCACATTCGGCAACAATTCGAGGTTAGTGTCAACCACCAAATTATAAACAAAATAGAAAGCATGTTTTTCTGGTATCAAACTACATCTCAAGGGAAGGGTCAACAAGTGTTTGAACACTAAAACACGAGCTGATACATTTACAGGAGAATCTAATTTTTCTGATTGGAGATTACGTTGACTAGTTCATTATGACACTAAAAAGCAGGTCATCTGGATACTTAAAAAAAAACAAAGGTATCACATTAAATAGTGGTTATACAAGTTTTAGTACTTAGCTCGCATTGATGTTTCTACTTCCAAGGTAAAACATTAAAACAGCTGCCTTATCTTTGAAAGGATTTAGTGCTGTCTGCTATGATTATTAGTGGCTGCATTATGTAAGTTAGTGCGCCAAGAGACTGTAAATACTGCCAAGTAAACTGGTTAATGCTGACCAAAGGAAGATTAGCGGCTGCCAGTTTCATGTTAATGCTTTTAAATCTAAAGTTAATTTTGTCAGTTTATACATAGTGCCTGCTAGAATGATTAATACTAGCTAGTATATTTAATTTAATGTTTGCCAGTATTTAATTCTTTGCTAGGGTAAATTTAAGAGTAACTACAGTTCGATTAAAAGTAAGCGTTACAATTGCTTGGGCTTAAAAGATACTACAGGCTAGCTGTGTTCCATATTGATAACACACACAGATGGATCTCCGGTTTGGAAAACATGATTTTAAATGTTATATGGCTAGTTTTGGATTTATTGTTAGAATTGGTTACGAAGAAGGTTGTTTATTACTTATTTGACGGTGAAGTAGAATTACTTGGGTACATGTTTTATCATATCTTAAACGGCTTACAACATTTCAGAGAAAACAAGTTTGTGCCTTAAAAAGTTTGATGAAGACTTGTCAAAATCTAGCAAAGGTGTGTGATTTCTCTTATGGTGCTCAATGCGTACATTTACTATCACTTTGGTTATGTGTCTCATAGAAGATGAGGATTTTTGTCAATAAGGTTGCGATCTACTATTTTGCACAGATTTATTATATAGTTAGAGTCCATGTAGAATAGAACAAGACATAAGACACAAGTTTGACAAGTTCACTTCAGTAATAACTTAGTTTCTTCATCAGTAATCCTTACATAGAGCCTACGAGTCAGAAATTCAAGTATGGTTAACAATAATGGGTTTATTGCAGGGGATGCTTATTGCACCACATGATTTACACATCAGGTTATGTTCATACCAACCACTTGGGTTAAAGTTACATTACTACTGCTAGCTTTAAAAGTTGCCTTCTGTCTTAAAATTCATTATGCTTATTTAGCGTCATGGAGGGCGTAAATTTATCGAGACATTATTAAGGCTGGCGATTACAGTAGTGTGATATATGGATATTGTAGTTGTAAAGAGTTCAAGGATGCTTATCTTTCCAAGACCCTATTGGATATGACAAAAGGGGAACCGAAGAATACGAGAGATATGATTTGCCAGCTTATATGTGTGTGGTTGACAAGGCCTGGTCTAAAGGAAATCTACTCTAAAGCGAAGTTTTGTTTCATTCAGGGAGATTCATGATCTCAACTTTAGGGGAAGCTTTTGATTTTAAATACAGGCTTCTGTGATGAAAGTTCGTACAAGAGCACAATGTTTGTTTTGTCACCATAAATAGGTGAAGATTGTTGGAATATATAGATTAGGATGAGACCAAAAGAACCAAGTAATGAAAGCAAAAGGAATACTTAAATGCGCATCTAAAAGGAAAATTCGAATTCTACAAGCTGGTGGAGAATTATGGAAGATTTGGTCAAAGATATCAAAAGATGAAGATTCTGGAAGATCTCCTTAAGAAGATAAAGATAACAGAAGATATTTCTTAATGTTTAAAAGATTTACTTATTTATATCTTTATGTTAACTTCCTTTGTAAGTCATGATCTCTCTATATAAAGAGATCATAGACACATAGTTTTAGTATCCAGAAAAACGTGTGTGTGTGTGTACACTGGATCAATGTAGACGTCTAGTTTGTGTGGTGTAGCCTCAAGGTAATTAAGGTTTCCTTAATCCCTGTTATAGGTGGTAACACAATCTATAATGAACATATAGATTTGAGGCTTGGTGGAAACGTATGGTAATAAAACCTTATTTAAATAACATTGATGTTCTTTATTTAATTCTGCTGTGCATATTGTTATCATTGTTATTGTTAATCCTAGATATAGTTCTAAACAAACTAAGCTTAAACTATCTAAGGAGTTCTATCAGACTCCACAACTTCCACACACATAACATGCCTTTTTAAACATCTCTAAATTGCTTCCTAGTTTTTGAGACATCATATTATTCCAGTTTCTTTGATTGCCTCTAGAAATGTGAGTGTTTTGCCTATGTTTCTCAACTTGTTTAGCATTTTTCCTAGTAGTTTTCTCTTGTTGCTTAGGTTTGACAAACTCTATCTTAGCAACAGTAGGCTTAACTGTTTTTTTCCTCAATTTTAGGTTGAGACACATTTTCTTCCTCACTATCTGATACCCAATCTTCAATAATTGGGGAATCATCAGACTTCCTAACTACCTTAGACACTTCTTCATCAAACTTTCTGTTCTAAACTACAGGCTTATTAACAAACTCATCTAAACCAGTAAAAGACAAATCAGGTGTTGAAGGCATGAAATTTCCTGTGTAGGGAGGTGGAACTGCATTATATTTTTCATAGCCTAAACCTTTCTTAAAATTGTCAACTATCTGACACTCTATGAGTTGTCTAAACTTTTAGATGCATTTTCAAATTTATCTACATTAAATTGAATGTTATCTTTTTATTTTTGAATTTTTTCAAGCTTCTTCCTAAGCTCTCTAATAGTTATTTCTCCTACTTGAATATCCCATTTTAAGCCATTAATGTTTTCTACATAAACAGACTCATTCTTTTTATAAAATTCAAGTTTTTCTTCTACTGATTCTAAACTTGTTTTATAATCTAAAACCATTAAACTAGATTTCTATAAATCTCTTAATAGTTGATCATTTTGAGATTTAAGTAATTTAATAGTTTCCATACAAGATTTTGAACAATTTGAATCATTAGATACCTTTGAGTCAGAACTTGAAGTTGAGTAAGCCATGAGTGCATAATTAGGTCCTTCCTCTGCCTGATCACTCCAGTCATATCCACCAAGACCATCACATGACACCAAAGTTGTGGAAGTAGTTTTTTCTACAGGCACACTCCTTCTTGAGACTTCCTTGTTCTTGTTGTCTTGATTTCTTAGAGCTCTGCACTCCCTAACAAAATGTCCCATTTTGTGGCAGTTGTAGCACTCCACTTTGGACTTATTAAAACCAATAGTCTCATTGCCATTAACAGTCAGCTTCCTTCCTGTATTCTTCAAAAACCTTCTAGCCCTTATAGTCAACATGGCCATTTGCCATCTTAAATTCATCTCTTCTTTGTCATCAGGATGGATTTGTTGCAAGTCCTCATATGCAAGTTGAGGACTATTTGGTTGACTAGCAAAGAATGAACAAATAATAGTATCACTCAAGTTATCAATATTTGTAAAGTTAGCAACATTAACTTGAGTGCTAATAGTAGAAACTTTATGAGCAGTATTAACTGCTTCATTAGTGTTGTTAGTGTTGTTATTTGAAGAGGACATAAAAGCCATGTTCTGTGTGCTTTTTTTGGTTCATACACCTTGAGGTTGTTGTAGAGATCATCCATGATTATTGTATCCAAATCAGCTTTATTCCTCTATACAACAGCATGTGTGTTCCACTCAAGTGACAAGCTTCTTAATAACTTTTGATTAACATCTTCTTATGAAAGCTTTTCATCCAAAAGCTCCAACTGACTCACAATCTTTTGAAGCCTGTCAAAAGTTTGATCAAGCATCTCTGAGCTTGGAGCAGTGAAGTTTTCATATTTCTGCTTTAAGAGATTTCTTTGAGTCTTCTTAGTAGCTGCATTCCTACCAAATCTCTTTTCTACAGCTTCCAGCAACAGCTTAGAATCCTTTATAGAGTTAAACTTTAACTGATGTTCATTGGGAATGCCCATCATTAAAATACTTTTAGCTTTCACTTCTAATCTTCTTTGAGCCTTATCTTTAGCAGATGTAATAGGCATCACTGTTGTAACACCTTCCACAACTTGTGTTTTTGGCAAGGTTGCACCATTTTCTATGACTTCCCACAGTGCATAGTCTGTCATCTGGATGTATTGTTCAATCCTCATCCTCCATAACTCAAACTCACCGGGTTTGAGCATGGGAACTTTAGATGCAGCCACCATGTGTGTAGAATATTGATCCATATATTCTAGCAAAGTTTCTCAAAGCAACAAGCTCTGATACCACTTGTTGATCCCACTTTAATAGATCGAATTCCTTAAGCTTGTATAAGGATTAGTTATATTAGATAAATCTAACACAACTATAGTAGAAACTTTGAATGTATTTAAGATTATGCAGAATCTAATCTTTAATATTAATAAGAACTATCAATGAAACAGTAATTATATGAATATATAATTTAACAAACAAAAGCTCCAATATTATAATAATACGAATACTCTCAAAGTATTAGGGTTACAAAGACCTTTAAGCTATGATAATTCTATGAATGACTCATTTTTGATACTCTATGAAAACTATTAGTATTGGTATATATCAATCTCTATGCCCTATGACCTCCTTTTATACACCAAGGAGTCCTAAACGGCTTACAATACTTTCCTAAGTAATCATAATCTTCTAAACTAATAACTTATAAATATCATTTACCAAAATATCTCATACAAATCACATAAGCAGTACTAACTAACTCAGCAGTACTAACTTCTTCACTAGCAGCATTAACTCCTTCAGCAGTAGTAACTTTACACCAGCAGTAGTAACTTTTGTACTAGTAGTAGTAACTACTTAGCATATTTTCCAGTCTTTATCTCTGAGCAGTCCTAACTTCCACTAGCAATAGTAACTTCCTCTAGCAGTAGTAACTTTGTATTGGCAGTTGTAACTTCACCAGCAGTCTTAAACACTTAGAATAATTTTTATTGAAATTCTCCAGCAGCACTAACTTTGACTGAGCAACATTAACATCAATAAGAGAAGCAGTAATACTAGCAGCATTAAGAAGGCTTTTAATCCTAACAGGCATCAAAATAACACCACATGGCATCAGTCTATAGTTGCTTTCTGGTGGAGACAGAACGAGAAGGATCTCCGATTACATTTGCTATAGGATGATCCTTAGTCTATCTACCAAGTGATTCGAATGGAGTGTGGATTGGTCTCACATTAGATGACGATCCTTGCGAAGTCGAGTCTTCATGAAGAGATTTGTGAAGTGGATCATCATGAAAATGTGGTAATTTTAGTGATTCTCCAAAACCTTGAGAAAATTTGAGAATGTTCTTGTTCTTGTGTTGATGGGATACTTGTTGATGGAGCATCTTGGTCAATTGACGTAGACACAGGTGAATCAGCTAAATCAACAGCTCTTGGTGCAGCAGCGACTGGAACTGGAGAGACAACAATAGTTAGAGGATTGAAGTATTCATCAAACATAGGTTGGAACAAACAATCCCAATCATCTCTTGGATGTTGCAGGAGTCATTGATTGAAGCCCGGTCCTGAACCGAGTTGTTCAGAAGCCATTGCCATCAGCTCATCAAAATCGACATTGATTGTTTTAATGATTTTTCGGGTATGTCGGTTGTAGATACGGTAAGCTTTCTTTTTAGGTGCATATCCAATGAAAATACCTATATTAGCTTTAGCTTTAAATTTTCCCAGATTCTCACTATCATTGTTTGGATAGCAAAGTGCACCAAAGATATGAAGGTAGGATAAATCGGGTTTTCTATCATGTAAGATCTCATAAGGAGTTTTTCCATGGTGTCGTCGTATAATGGATCGGTTTTGGGTGTAACATGCGGTAGCAACTGCCTCGGCTCATAGAAATAAAGGAGCTTGTGCGTAGATTAACATTGTACGAGCGGCTTCAACAAGTGTACGATTTTGCCTTTCAACAACACCATTTTGTTGTGGAGTTCGCGTAACCAATGTTTCATGAGAGATTTTAACCTGTTCATAGTAGTCTCATAGGGATTGATTAACAAACTCAGTTCCATTATCTGTACGAATATTCCTGACAGTTCCATTTAAGCTAGCTTGTATCATTTTCATAAACTTGATTATAAAATTAGGAGCTTTATCCTTTGATGCTAAAAATTTTACCCATGTGAACCGAGAGTAATCATCCACAATGATGAGGATGTACTTTTTCCCATTTACACTTGCAACACGCATAGGCCCACAAAGATCCATGTGCAAAAGATATAGTTTTTACTGATTTGTGTCTTCAGATTTAGGTTTATGTGATTGTTTCTTGCTTTTTCCCATAGCTCATGCCGAACACAGATGATCTTATTCAAATTTTAATTTAGGAAGACCTTGTACGAGACCATGTTTAGCCAAATGATTAATAGCACCAAAGTTTAAATGTGACAATCGTCGGTGCCATAACCATGATTTGGTCTTTGAGGCTTTAGACAAGAGACAAATTGAAGAAGATGCCATCATATCCCCAATTGACAAAGTATAAATGTTTGTTTCCCGAGATCCTGAGAGTAAATCAACACCTTCCAGATTACGAACAAAGCACGTATGTTTTCTGAAAGCTACATCAAGATCTAAGTCGCACAAAAGACCAACTGATGCGGTCGTTGTAGGACTTCTACAAGAAGTTTTACAACTCCCTAGGCAGTGTACCTAATCGTTGTAGCGTAGTATAGGCAAGGCTCGGGGGTTGTTATCGTTCTCTGGGGAAATAGCACTGTGAAGGCCGGATCGAATGTTCACTAAGGTCTAAAGGTTGAAGGAAGATTATTTTTGTATTTTTATGTTTTATAGAAAGCAAGTAAACTTATGGTTTTGAGAGTTGGTTTGTATTAACTAGTTCTACTTTTAATCTAATCTAATGAGGAGATAATTATACAACGAAGCGTATTCACTTGGGATGCACTACTCCTTGCTAGCTATCCAATTCTACCTATTGCTTTGTCACACTTGAGATGTAATGTGTAATTATTTCCTAAGTCATGAACGAATTACACGAACCCGCCGTCTACTTAGTATTCCGCTAGAGCAACGCACACGTAAGGTAGTATGAAGACTATTACATGGCCCCTAGGAGCTCACTAAGTGCATGTGAAATATATTAAAAGTGGATCAACCATATTAGGGGGCAAGGTAGTATGAAGACTGTTACCCGATGGTATCCTTTCTACACAATCATGTTTCCCTAGACATATCAACAGCGATACAGACAAAAGCTGGTTTTCTAGAGCCTAACACGCACATCCATCAACAAGAAGCAATAGGAAACAAGAATTATAAACTATAATCAATTAGACTCATTGAATCTGTCACAAACAACAAGATCTAATCAATTAATGACAAGGTTCATGCAATCCCAAATAAATACTAGATGAATTAGCCAAGCATACTCAAGCAATATAAATCATAATCAACAAAAGGAATTGAAGACATGAATTAAGATAGATATGATAATCAAACCATTACAAGATGTTTATGGCATGAATTAAGTCTTCTAAGTTGCTGGAAAAACACCTACCCAAACCCTAGAATCGGACTTAGGGTTGGGGGCTTGATAAAAACGAAGTTATGAGGTTGTATTTATAGGCAAAACCCTAACCGACCTTTGTGACGGCGTCACCAATAACATGTGACGCTGTCACAGCGACATCTTTTGCACGGTTGTATATTTTCTCGTTCTGAACGCCTGAGCTATTGAATCGTCAAAATCCGAGTTCGTGTGAAGGTGTTATGATCAAAACAATATCTGGTACTTCGTGCGCACGTCGAATGATCATCTTTATCTAGAATCTTCTAGGGTTTCTTTAGGTCGGCTATGTTAAGACGCCGTCGCCAAATCTCTGACGCTGTCTTGATCTTCATTGTGACGGTGTCACATTGTATATGTGACGCCGTCTTCAGCCACTGTAAAGAAATTCTTGAGCAATGTTGGTGTAGGTCCGTAGTCTTGTCCGTTTCTTCTCTAAATGAGCCCAAGTCACGTGTATTTCTTTCAAATGCCTTCCAAATGCAAAATACCTGAAAAGGAACGATTAAGTACATATTTTGGGCATAAACACACGATTTAGGGGGTTAAACGACTCCAAAAAAGTGTATAAAATGACACCTCATCAAATACCCCTACACTTGGGATTTGCTTGTCCTCAAGCAAATAGGCTTTTCTACCTATACAATAACAATATGAGGGGTCATTTTACCTACTCTTTAAAAGTATTCTACAACACAACCTTCTAGACCTCGTAATTAAAAGCACAGAAAATATATACTAGCACCTCACATAAGTGTTTGGGATTCTCTCTTTCACTCGGTTGTATAATAAATTATAACATAAGAGGGAAACGGAAAATCAACACTCATTACCTGTAATAGCATATAAATTACCATAGGCTTGGTAAAGGATCAAACCTCCATCGCTAGGAGCAAGCATTATTCATTACTATCTAAGAGGTCTTTATAAAGGGTTGTGGGGGTGTAGGTGTAAGATAACATATAACGGAAATGGAAACGGATGGGATACATTTGGGTAGTGACTTTGGGTGAATTTAGAGTGGAAGGGTTAGCTAATTATTTACACGAATACACGCTGGTTTGGTTTCTAAGCCAAGACTCAGATGAAGATCTACAAACTCTACAAAATTCTAAACCAATCTCTTTCTTTTTCTTTTTTTTTGAAAAACAGAATACATCACATGGGGTTTATAATACGTACCCCTACACTTGAGCTTTTACATGCTCGATATTTACAATCTAACTAATGACCCGTATTGAGGTGGATCAAAATAACATGGCGACCATTTGACAAACATATGGGGGTATTGACTTAACTTTTCTTCCCCATTCTTTCACGAAATAAATACTACCATGAATCCCAATCGTCCCAAAACTGTATTTACAAGGATAAGGACTTAGCAATCGTGTACTCAATAATTAACTTAGGTTAAACACAATAATGTACAAAAATGAGTACATATAAGGTAGCCTAAGGCTTTTTGGGTGTAACGATTGGTTTAAGGGTGACAATGCTCTTCATTAATAATCTGGAATCCACCAAAAAATTATAAGAATCATAAAAAAGGATAGGCTCAGAGGGTTGTACTAGGGCTATTCTGCACTAAAGGTGAGTGCATGGCAAGGGTGTGGGATATTTATATGATCGGTGTGATCATCATAGCAATTATAGGTTTAAAACATGGGTTAATCCTAATGCCTCTTATCAAGCAAATCCTGATACTTACTATGCGGTCTCAGAATGCATCAAAATAACAAGTTCTAAAATTTAATATGCTACCGGTACACTCATATGAATTTTACTAACACTAGACATTCTAGAAAAGGCGACAAGGCAATGCATACATGGCCGTAACAACGGAATAGACATGCACACCTGCAGATCAACCATAACTCGAACCGGGTAAAGATAAAATCATCTTGGGTTACCAATGATGGGTACCCGAATTCCTAAAGATCTAAGGGCGAACCCCATATTTTTGGGGTGGAATTCTGAGGGTTATTGTGCTAGTCATATAAACTCCTATCCATGAGACGCTATTAATACTCGGTTTTCGTCGGTATGTGTCATAAAAAAAATTAAATTTGGGTAAAAATCATCTTTTATGCTATGTTTTGATATATTACCCATCATTTTAAGGACAAAGCAAATGGCAAATGAAAGAATAGTTTCTAATGCTTATTCCCCCTACACTTAAGTTGAACATTGTCTCCAATGTTCTATAGAAGTACCCGTAAAAATGAATAAAGGGAAAAGAAAATAAGGAAAAGAAACTAGTACTCCCCTGGTTTACTCAATAATAAAGAAGAAACATGCGATAACTGGTTAAATTGTCCTCCAAGAATCATCCAACGAAACTTCCTAAGAACTTCCAAGCTTCTTCTCATCAAATATAACCTGTAATCAAAGACAAAGACAACTACACCAAGCGTAAAATCCACATGTGAATGATAAATACAACCTCATTAACTAAGTTTAGACTCTATGAAAGCAATAAAGATAGGATGAATGTGTTAACGTAATCGTCGTTTTCTGCAGGTTTATAAAAGAATTACAAATTTTAAATATTGAACAAGTTATATTTTCAAAAATACTTAAATTTTTTGAATTTTCTGTAGCTGGTGTTGGGATTAAAAGCCTTCTTGAAGTTACTACTGTTAAGGTTTGTGTTACTGCTGCTAAGTATAAATTAGTGATGTTAGTAATCTTAATGAAAAATATGCCAAGTAGTTAGTACTGCTAGTGTAAGTTACTACTGCTAGTGTATATTATTACTGTAAGTTACTACTGCTAGTGTAACTTCGTACTGCTGGTGAAGATTGAAGAAAACATTCTAAGTAGTTAATACTGCTTGTATACAGTTAATGCTGGTGGTACAAAAGTTACTACTGTTGGTGTGAAAGTTACAACTGCTTAAAGATTACAACTGCTGGAAGAATTTATGCTGACAGAGAAGAGATCAAAGACTTATCAGAGAAAAGATAAAGATTGCTTACGTGATAATTATGAGATATTTTTGTAAAAGATACGTATAAGTTATTTGTTTAAAAGATCATGATAACTTAGGAAAATATTGTAAGCCATTTAGGACTCCTTGGTGTATAAAAGGAGGTCCTAGGGCATAGAGTTAGATATCACAAAAATTAGAAGTCGATTAGCTTCAAGGTTTTGTAATCCTAACACAATTAAGAGTGTTCGTATTATATTGAGGCTGAAAGTTTGGTAAACGGTTTGTTATTAATCTTATTCATTACTGTTTCATTGAAATTCTTCTTAGTATCATTGACTAGATTCCACATAGTCTTTGATATTCACAATCAAAGTTTTATCATAGTTGTTTTGGATTTATTCAATAAAACTTAGCCTTATACAAGCTAAACAAGATCTATTCTATTAGGATCACAAGTGGTATTAGAGCTTGTGAGAAGCTTTGAATAAGAAGAACCTTTACTACACATAAAATCTACTTTTTCAAGAAGTAATGGATTCTCAATCTACTTAAACCATCAAGCTACCCATACTCCAACCTGGTGATTATAATCTCTGAAAGATGAGGATGGATTATACTCTATGGGAGATCGTAGAAAATAGTAATACACCCATAGTAATAAAAACTGTTGATGGTAAGGAGACTATTATCCCTCCTACAAGTGTTGAAGAGAAGGCACAAAGAAGGGCAGAGTTGAAGGCAAGAAACACTTTGTTGATGGCCTTACCTAATAAGCATCAATTAAAGTTCAACTTATACAAGGATGCTAAGACACTGATGCAGGCTATTGAGAACAGATTTGGATGTAATACTACTACAAAGAAATCTCAGAAAAATCTTTTGAAGCAGCAATATGAAAACTTTGCTGCATCCAGCACAAAAGTGATTGAGAAAACCTATGAAAGGCTTCAAAAGCTAATTAGTCAACTAGAGATGCATGGTGAAGTTATCCCTCAAGAAGACATCAATCAGAAGTTCTTGAGAAGTTTGTCACAAGAATGGACTATGCATACTATTGTGTGGAGGAACAAACCAGAGATTGAGACATTGAGTTTGGATGACCTCTTCAACAACCTGAAGGCTTATAAATCACAGGTCAAGAGGACATCTAGCTCCACCACAAACTCACATAATGTAGCCTTTTTGTCCTCTAGCAGCACTAATAGTGCAACTAGAGCAGTTAATACTACTCAGGGTGTTAATACTGCTAGCACTCAGGGTTGCTACTGATAGCTTAACAACTATTTAAAATTTGAGTGATGCGTGATTGTATCCTTCTTTGCTACCAAACCACACTCTACAACTTGATAATGGAAGATTTACAACAAATCCATCTGCAGATCTAAAAGAGATGGACTAAGGAGAATTGCTATGCACTATAGGGCAAGAAGATTCCATAAGAATACTGGAAGGAAGCTGGACATAAACAACAAAGAAAGAATTGGGTATGACAAGTCCAAGGTGGAGTGTTTCAACTGCCACAAAAAGAACACTTTGCAAGGGAGTGCAGGGCACCCAAAAATCAGGACAGCAGGAACAAAGAGCCTACAAGAAGGACTGTACCAGTTGAGGAAACTACTTCAAATGCCTTAGTTTCTCAGTGTGATGCTTAACTATGATTGGAGTGGACCAACAAATAAGGACCAACCAATTTTTTGCTCTCATGCTTATTCTCATCAAGTTCAAACGCTGAGGTATCTAATGACTCAAATTTTTTGTTCATCTTGTTAGAATGTCGTAAAAGATCTAAAAGAACAAAATGAATAAATATTAACGACTGAAGAACAGCTAGATAAGTGTTGTCCTCTTATAAAACTGTTTAATAATCTAAGAAGCCTAACTATTAGTCTTTCAAAAAAAATGAGTCTGTGAATGAGACGATATTAAAATTCTTAAAAACGTGAATCTATTTAAGAGATTTAGATATTATAGAGCTTAAAAGGAAGTTAGATTTGACTACAAAAGAAAAAGACGAGGTTCAACTTACAGTACAAAAATTTGAAAATTCATCAAAAAGCCTAAGTAAACTTCTAGATAGTCAAATAATGGATAAGTGTAAAACAAGATTAGGGTATAATGCTGTCCCACCTCCCTATACGAGTAATTTTATGCCACCAAAACCTAATTTAGTTTTATCATTGTCCTAATGAGTTTGTTAATGTAAATGACCTGTTTAGTGACCTTAGTTTGAAAAGCCTACTATTGAGACTAATGAACCTAAGACTAAAATGGAGACCCAATTATTGAGGATTAGGTATCTGATAGTGATGAAGAAAGTGTGCATAAGGTTAAAACATTTAAGATGTTTAATAAACCTAGTTTTGCTAAGATAAACTTTGTTAAGTCTACCAAGCAAGTAAAATCTCCTAGAAAAACATCAGTTGATAAAAATAGGCAAAACATACCTAGTTCTAGAGGGAACAAGAGAAACTAGAACCAACATATGTCTCAAAAATTAGGGAGTGATTTTGAGATGTTCAACAAAGCTTGTCATGTGTGTGGAGATTGATCAATTTAAAAGAAAATTATGCAATAACTGGTATAAATAATAAAGATTTGCAAAACCAGTTTGAGATCAATGTTCAAAGGGTAAACAAACAGAATTTATCTAAATTTACATACCCATAGTCCAAAAAGAACATGGTTCCAAGAATAGTCTTAACTAGGTCTGGCCTAATTTCACTTAATACTGCTAGCACAATTAAAAGCTTCATAAGGCTATTTGGAAAATTACTTCCTCCTCTTATCAAAGTTAGTGGCTGCTCAAGAAGAAAGGTTTGTGTTACTACTGCTGCGCCACAAAGAGGTATGAAAAATAACTCTAAGTAGTTTTAGTAATGTCAGTATTAACTTAGTACTAGCTAGTGTAACTTAGAATTGCTATATATGTATACTGCTAGAGTAAAGTTAGTAGTGGCTAAGAAGTTAGTACCGCTAGAGTAAAGTTAGTACAGCTAGTAGAGAATAAAAAAAATTCTAGATATTACTACTGATTGAACATATTAAAGTTTCGGGTTATAAGTAACTGCTGCTAGTTGTTTTAAGTTAAGCCGCTGGGACAAAGTTACAACTGCTAATGGATAAAGATTGATTGAAGATAAAGATTGCTTATGTGATAAGGGGGGGGGGGGGGGGGGGGGGGGGGGGGGGGGTGTGGGGGGGGGGGGGGGGGGGGTATAATTTTTGTAAAAGATAGGTATAAGTTATTTGTTTAGAAGATCATGATAACTTAGGAAAATATTGTAAGCCAGTTAGGACTCCTTTGTGTATAAAAGGAGGTCCTAGGGCATAGAGATTGATATCTTTTCATTGTTCTGTCAATCTATTCGTAGCTTCAAGGTTTTGTAAACCCTAACACTATTAAGAGTGTTCGTATTATATTGAGGCTAAAAGTTTGGTAAATTGTTGGTTATTAATCTTATTCATTACTGTTTCATTGAAATTCTTCTTGTATCATTGACTAGATTCCGCATAGTCTTTGATATTCACAATCAAAGTTTCTATTATAGTTGTTTTGGATTTATTCAATACAACTTAGCCTTATACAAGCTAAGCAAGATATATTCTATTGGGATCAACAAGACAGGAAACAGATCCTATCTTACAGATTATGAAGAACTTAATGGAGGATTTGTTGCCTTTGGAGGTAATTTAAAGGAGGGAAATTACTGGGAAAGGTAAAAGTAAGAACTAGTAAATTGATTTAAAGATGTGTAATTTTGTAAAAGGAACTAAGTTTAACCCTTTAGTTTTCTTCACAAATGAGTGACAAGAAAGACTAATGTTCTTTTTACTGATACTGAATGTGTTGTTCTGTCTCCATACTTTAAGTTAACCGATGAAAGTCATGTTTTGCTTAAAATTCCTAGAAAGGATAACATGTACAGTATTGATTTAAAGAATTTTATACTTGTCTCTTTGCAAAAGCCACACCAGATGAATCTAATCTTTGGCATAGGAGGTTTAGACATGTAAATTTCAAAACAATGAATAAACTGGTAAGGGGAAACCTTGTAAGAGGTTTACCTTTAAAACTTTTTGAAATTAATCAAACCTGTGTTGCTTGTCAGAAGGGAAAGCAACACAAAGCTTCTTGTAAGAACAAAATAGTCAGTTCAATTAGCCAACCATTACAAATGTTGCATATGGATTTGTTTGGACCAACATTTGTAAAGATTTTAATGAAAAAGATGTATTGCCTAGTTGTCATAGATGATTTTAGTAGGTTTAGTTGGGTTTACTTTTTAGCCACTAAGGATGAAACTAGTGAATTCCTTAAAACATTCATAACATGCATAGAAAATCTAATAGACCTTAGGGTGAAAGTAATTAGATGTGACAATGGAACTGAATTCAAGAATAGAGTCATGAATCAGTTTTGTGAAATGAAGGGTATTAAGAGGGAATTTAGTGTTGCTAGAACTCCACAACAAAATGGAGTAGCAGAATGGAAAAATAAGACACTAATAGAGGCTGCTAGGACTATGCTAGCTGATTCAAAATTACCAATAACTTTCTGGGCTGAAGCAGTCAATACTGCTTTTTATGTCCAAAATAGGGTGTTAGTTATCAAGCCTCACAACAAGACCCCTTATGAAATTTTTCTAGGTAGAAAATCTGCCTTAAGCTTCATGAGACCATTTGGGTGTCCTGTTACAATCCTTAATTCCATAGATCACCTAGGTAAATTTGATGGAAAGGCTGATGAAGGGTTCTTTGTAGGATACTCTACCAATAGCAAAGCATTCAGAGTATTCAACAGTAGAACTAGGATAGTATAAGAGAACCTGCATGTTAAGTTTAGTGAGGATACACCTAATATTGCAGGAAGTGGACCTAATTGGCTTTTTTATATAGATGCTCTAACAAATTCAATAAACTATAAGCCAATTGTTGCAAGGAATTAATCTAATGATAATGCAGGTACAAAATCATGTAATGATGCAGGTAAAGCTAGAATGGAGACAATACTTGGCAAAGATTACATTTTGCTACCAATGTTGCCTGATGATCCACTATTCTCTCAGA
The DNA here is from genome assembly GCA_026074375.1 of Tanacetum coccineum. Classification (NCBI taxonomy): domain Eukaryota; kingdom Viridiplantae; phylum Streptophyta; class Magnoliopsida; order Asterales; family Asteraceae; genus Tanacetum; species Tanacetum coccineum. Next base: position 12,181 of record BQNB010007406.1, on the reverse strand, counting down.
ATTCAAAGAGTTCTCCTGATGATGGATTCAAACCATCAAGGGAGGAGGAAAAGAAGGATGCTGAAGATCTAGGGAATGAAGATAGTGAGGTTACAAGTACAATAGAGCCAAGAATTAATCAAGAGAAGGATGATAATATTAACAACACTAACAATATTAATACTGCTAGTGATGGAAACATCACTAACAATGTTAATGCTGTTAGTTCAACTGTTAATGTTGCTGGCTCAGAAGTTAATGTTGTTGATCCAAAAACAAGCATTGAACTTCCAAATGATCCAAATATTCCTGAATTGAAAGATATTATTTATTCAGATGATGATGAAGATGTTGGTGCAGAGGCTGACATGAACAATTTAGATGCATTTATGCCTGTCAGTCCTATTCCAACTACAAGAATACACAAAGATCATCCAGTTGAACAAATTATTGGAGACTTGCATTCAGCACCTCAAACAAGAAGAATGACAAAGAATTTGGAAGAACATGGTTTGTTTAGTTCAGTTCAGCAAAGAATAAACCATAAAGACTTTCAAAACTGCTTGTTTGCTTGCTTTTTATCACAAGAAGAACCCAAAAAGGTAATTCATGCATTGAAGGATCCAAGCTGGATAGAAGCTATGCAGGATGAGCTACTGCAATTCAAATTACAAAAGGTTTGGACTCTGGTGGATTTACCAAATGGAAAAAGGGCTATTGGGACTAAATGGGTTTACAGGAACAAGAAGGATGAAAGAGGTATTGTGATTAAGAATAAAGCAAGATTGGTTGCACAAGGATACACACAAGAAGAAGGAATAGACTATGATGAGGTTTTTGCTCCTGTTGCCAGAATTGAAGCAATTAGGCTATTCTTAGCCTATGCCTCATTTAAAGACTTTGTGGTGTACCAGATGGATGTCAAGAGTGCTTTTCTTTATGGAAAGATTGAAGAGGAAGTCTATGTTTGTCAACCACCAGGATTTGAAGATCCAGACTTCCCTGACAGAGTATACAAAGTAGAAAAGGCACTTTATGGATTGCATCAAGCTCCCAGAGCTTGGTATGAAACCTTGTCAACTTATTTGTTGGACAATGGGTTTCAGAGAGGAAAGATAGACAAGACTTTGTTTATCAGAAGGGTCAAAAGTGATATTCTGTTAGTTCAAGTGTATGTGGATGATATCATTTTTGGTTCTACAAAGAAGTCATTATGCATTGAGTTTGAGAAGATGATGCATAAGAAGTTTCAAATGAGCTCTATGGGTGAACTCACATTCTTCCTAGGACTGCAAGTGAAGCAGAAGGAAGATGGGATTTTTATCAGTCAAGACAAGTATGTGACTGAGATTTTGAAGAAATTTGGTTTTACTGATGTCAAGACAGCAAGCACACCTATGGAAACCCATAAGCCTTTGCTCAAAGATGCAGATTGTGAAGATGTAGATGAAAACTTGTATAGATCCATGATTGGATCACTGACGTATACTACTTCTTCAAGGCCTGATATTATGTTTGTAGTATGTGCTTGTGCAAGGTTCCAAGTCAATCTAAAAGTTTCATATCTTTATGTTGTGAAAAGGATCTTTAGATACTTAAAAGGTCAACCTAAGTTAGGCCTTTGGTATCCCAAGGATTTACCTTTTGATTTGGTGACATATACTGACAGTGACTATGCAGGAGCAAGCTTAGATAGGAAGTTCACAACAGGAGGTTGTCAATTCCTAGGGTGTAGATTGATTTCATGGCAATGTAAGAAGCAGACTGTGGTTGCTAATTCGACAACTGAAGCTGAGTATATAGCTGCTTCTAATTGTTGTGGACAGGTGCTTTGGATCCAAAATCAATTGATGGATTATGGATATAACTTTATGCAGACTAAGATTCATATTGATAATGAGAGTACTATCTGCATAGTGAAGAACCCTGTTTTTCACTCAAAGACAAAGCACATTGAGATTAGGCATCACTTTATTAGAGATTCCAATGAGAAGAAGCTTATTCAGATGATAAAGATTCACACAGATCAGAATGTTGCAGATTTGCTTATAAAAGCATTTGATGTTAGCAGATTTCAATATCTGATTGCAAGTATTGGAATGCTTAACCTCTGATGTATTGATTGAGGGGAGGTTAATTGTGTTAATATGCATCGGATTATACACAAATGATGATTTGAATGGAATGGAAAAGCTGCTAAGGATGGAAATTTGAGTTAGTGCTGGTAACTTTAAGTTTCTGCTGTTAAGTATAGTTAGTGTTGCTAGTTATACTTAATATTGCTGAGTTAATATTGTTAGTTATACTTACTACTGCTGGTATAATTAATACTATGAGAATTAAGAGAAACCCACTGAAAGTGATGGATTCGAGCAAATTGTAGATTGTTTGAATGCACATTCTATCAAATATGCATTAACGGTTAATCCCACAATCTATACTGCATGTATTGAGCAATTCTGGGCTACTACAAAGGTGAAAACTATTAATGGAGAAGTGCAAATTCAAGCCCTAGTGGATAAGAAGAAGGTGATCATCACTGAGACAAGTATAAGAAGTGATCTTCAATTAGAAGATGCTGAAGGTACTGAATGTCTTCTAAATGCTACAATTTTTGAATAGCTGACACTCATGAGGTATGAAAATCTTACACAAAAGCTTACATTCCATACAGCTTTCTTTTCACCTCAATGGAAATTTCTTATCCATACAATTATGCAATTCCTTAGTGCTAAGACTACTGCTTGGAACAAATTTAGTAGCACTATGGCCTCTGCTGTCATCTGTCTTGCCACAAACCAGAAATTCGACTTTTTTAAGTACATTTTTGATAATATGGTGAAGAACTTAGAGGGTGGGGTTAAATTTCTAATGTATCCAAGGTTTCTGCAAGTGTTCCTGGATAAACAAGTTAAAGGAATGTCCAAACATAAAAGGGATTTATGTTACACCTTCTCACACTTAGAAGGTCTTTGCTAACATGTAGAGGCAGGGAAAAGACTTTTCTGTTAGGGACACACCTTTATTTCCAACCATGATTGTTCAAGCACAAGAACAAGTAGGTGAAGGTTCAGAGATACCAACTGATTCCCATCATGAACCCACTACTACTTAACCATCAACATCTAAACCCAAAAAAAATAGTCTAGAAGGAAACAAATGAAGGACACTGAAGTTTCTCAACCTAGTGGTCCTACAAAACCTATGGCAGATGAGATTAAAAATGTGGAAAGTGTACCTACACATTCCAATGATCCACTGCTTAGTGGTGAGGATAGACTGAAACTAAATGAATTAATGGAACTTTGTATCAGCTTATTACAAAGAGTTCTTGACTTAGAGAAAACAAAGACCTCTTAAGCTGCAGAGATTACTGAATTAAAAAAGAGAGTCAAGAAGCTGGAAGGGAAAAGGAAGTCAAAACCTCTAGGGATGAAAAGATTATTCAAGATTGGTAGATTTGCACAAGTTGTTTCCTTTGAAGATGAAGGTTTAGGTGATCAGGAGGATGCATCCAAACAGGGGAGGAAAATAGCTGATATTGATGCTGATGCAGACGTTACTTTGGTTGATGAGACTCAGGGGAGTAATGATGAAGAAATGTTTGATACGGGTATTCTTAATGGTGAAGAAGTGTTTGCAGAACAGGATGTGGTTGAGAAGGAAGTTAATACTACTGAAGTTGCTATTGACAGTGCTATAACAACAACTGTTGATGAATTGACCCTGGCTCAGACCTTAATAGAAATCAAAGCAGCTAAACCCAAGGCTGTTACAACTGCTGCTTGATATGTGCTTAATTACACATACCTTTTACCTATAAAAATGAGCTTATTTGACCAAAAACGGATATAAAATGCCAAATATATGCTTGTTTTGCTATTTGTGTTGTGCAGGTGACGGATATTCAGAAAAAGGACAAAAAACAAAGCCAAAATCGACAAAACCAGGCACGGGAGTGGAAAGAGCGTAAAAAGTCAAAGTCAAAGCCAAAAAGTCAAAGTAAAAGACAAAGCCGAAACGAAGAAATCTTAAATGGACCAACCCGCACCCATTTAATGGGCCGGTTAGCCCATTAAGACTTTATCTAAAAAAAAGTCTAACAAGTAAGCCCATTATGCCTTTTAAAAGCCCTTTATATAAACCTAAACCCATTAAACATTTACCTGGCCCAAACCAAAAGCCCACTAACCATTTAACCATAATCCTATTAAAACCTTTTACATCGTTAGTCCCTCAGGACTAACACTGCCAGTCCTTAAGGACTAATAATGTTAGTCCCTAACCACTAACACCATTACCACCTTTCCTACCCTTTTACAAGTCAAACCCAAAACCCACTTCCCACCAAAACCCAATCTCCTCTGTCACTCTCACCTCGACCTCTCCCCTACATCCAAACAAACCTATCACTACCTTTGGAAGTCAAACCTATGTGCTATACCAGTTGGTCCCCCACACCTTCATAAGATACCAACCTCCAGGTCACCAATCAGTGTGAAATCCTATACAAGTTTGGGCGCCAAACTCAATCAAGGGTCAAGATCAAGAGGAATGGGGACCAAGTCAATTTGATGGCTGAGATTAAAGATTTTGACCCTCTCACACAACAAACACAAGCAAGACCCCTGTAGTTTAGTTATTCTATAAATATATTAGGATTCCATTTTTTGTAAAAAGTATCTAGGAGTAGGAGTAGTGTAGCTTTAATTTTCAGCTTATTTAACTTATTGTATTTTTACTTTCCAAGCAATGTACTTTTTTTAAGAAGTTTTAATGAAAGTTATGTTTTAAGTTTAATCATCTTTCAATTTTGTTAAAAGCTAATTTGTCATCTTAAAAGTCAATTTAAATAAGCTTATATTTAAATAAGCTCACATAAGCTCTCTTGTAATCTAGTGTTTCTTATATACGCTTTCTCAAAAGCTTATCTAAGCCTTAACTATTTCCTTAATCACAAGTCTGTTACCTTAGCTTATAAATGATAAGCTAGAAAAGGATAGGATTATGGACCCCACCAACTTATCATAGATAAGTTGGAGCTTAGTAGATAAGCTCTCTAAGAGCAAACTCACTCTTGTTTTGTGCAAAGGAAATTGTAAGTTCAAAATCTTTTTTACAGCTTTATTTTCTGTCATTGCTTATTTTTGCTTATTTACTATTTTTACTGCTTATTTCTGCTTATCCTTTGCTTATTTATGCTAATTTAGTCTGTTGTTAGCTTATTGCATCTAGTTTATTGTTTTAGTGTAGTTTGATTTGTGTTTTCATTATAATCTGTCCTTAGATCAGTTTTAATAGCTTTTTGAGTTAGCTTAATTGTTAATGCATATTTGTCTAAGGTTTTTGCTTATGTGACTTCAATGAACTTTAACATTCATCTGTTTTCATAAAAATCAGCATCTTAGATTCTGTTTGGGCTTTTAAGTTGAATTCTAGAATTTAAAGGGGTGTTAGCTAAAACTGCTAAGGCCTCTTTTGGCCATTTAGCAAATTTGATTTAGCTTAAATTTAGTCTAGTTGGTAGTCCTAATCAGTTTAATCAAGTTTTTAGCTAAGTTTTAAGGTTTTAAGCTTATTTGCAAAATGTCACAGTTTAAAAGTCATCTTATTAGCTAATTAGGGAATTTTTTTTAACTTCTCTTTAGTTGTTACTTTTGTGTTCCAATCTAGTTTAGAATGCAGTTTCATTTCATTTCAAGCAAGCGTCAAAAAGGATTTGAGGCCTAGTTGTTACTTTTCAGGTTGTGTCAAATATTTCAAAAAAGCAAAAAAATGTTAAAGTCTTAACTGACATTATTGACATATCAATTTCTAGCTTATTTCTAGTCCAAATTACTTAAAATAGAATTTAGGGGTTCATTAGTGGTTAGTATTCAGCTGTTTTGAGTTTTAAAGTTTTAGTTTAAGCTTTTTTAAGCTTATTTTCAGTGTCAAAAGTGGTGCTTCAGTGCTTTTGGAATTCCTTTGTCCAAAATGTGCTTTTCAGCGTATTTCATTAGCTTAATTTGAGTT